>JABXWE010025978.1:0-17465 GCA_014611495.1 Limonius californicus
CAGATGATAATTTTCCATATAACTTGAAATTATTTTGCATAGAAAGAAAAATAAAAATGATTGCACATGAAATATTTTAACAATTATTTCTAAAAACTTAAATTAATTTTATATTGCCTAATTTCAACGAGCAATAAAAGGAAATTAAGATAGAAAACACACAATAAAAAAGCAAATAAATGAGAACCCTCAGGAAACAATTTAAATAAAATATTTTTAAATTTTGTTTTACCGGGCGCCGGTAGCTCGGATAAGTTGGCCGTATGCTTTCACGCAGCTGTCCTGGGTTCGAATCCGGACGCCGAGGTCGGTGGTTTTTTTCTGAGCTATAAAAAACGCTAGAACGGCCCTTCTTCTCGGATAAGAAGTACAATCCTAGGCTCCGTGTCCAAGTGTTGTTGGGCACGTCAAAAGAATCCTCAAACAGGCTAAATTTCCAGGTGTGGTAGGATCGCTCCCTGGCGTCGGTGGTTAGCCACAGTAGCAGAAGTAGGCCGACGTTAAATAAAACAAACAAACAAACAAATTTTGTTTTATAGTCCACGCACATATGGAAACATATATAGTAGATACTGCATCCACTTACCACCAGATTAGTGAACATCCTTGAAACTGTCTGTAGTGAGGATTCTGAAGACCTGACTATTGTCACTCATTCTCATAAATATTTTCTATTACGTACCCATAGATACTTGACTTTGTGTACTTCTTTATGTTCACGACATTTTGCAAATAGCTGCTTATTTTCGTATGGCAATGATTCATTAAAGTAGAGCGGCTTGGGAGGCATAACATCCACCAGCTATGAGATCAATTAGATTGGAAGTATTAAAGTCACGCTCCACTCTTCTAGCTTTCATAAATTCCTCCTTATCCATGCGGCTTACGAATTTTACAATTATTCCTCGAGGTTCATTATTTCTATTTGCCTTTAATCTGTGCGCAGCGTCTATCATTCGCTTATCAAAACTAAATTGAAGTGCCAAGCTTATCATGAAGAGTCCGCATGATCTCTTCATTCTTAAGTTCTGAGCACGTAAATGTTTTGTTACCCGAGTTTATTGACTCAGCATCTTGAACAGATATTCCCGCACACCTGTAGTGATAAGGTTTCCGACATTGAATGCATACAACTGCTTGCCTGGCAGCACCAATATTGATATTGCATGAAAGACACTCTGACATTTTAAATTTATTTATTGTTTTTCTCCACAAGTGTATTTTCCAAAGTAACTAATTTCATTTATAGAGAAATCAAAACCAAAACACAACTACTTAACACTACCACTTACATCTAACATTGAATAAATAGTTTTACCACCTCCTATTTCAAGTTTTGTTGGAGCACGACGGCAACACAACTATACTGCATGAGCGCCATAAGCGTATGGCTGATACTAGTACCCATACTAGTACTTCAAAGGCGGCCGTGGACTAGATTACAGTGGTGCGCAAACTATTTTCATTTCCGGCCCCCCATTTTGTGTATATTTTGTCGCGACCCCTGGATACACAGTAGACGTTTTTTTAATTGTCAAGGTAATTAATGTGAAATTCTTTCTGAGATTTGGGCTTATGTGTCCACCTTATTAGAGATCTGAATAAAACACATAATTTTATGAAGCAATGGTTTTATTTATGCATATGGGTATAAATATTTATTTAAGGAAAAATACTTTTAAAAAACTTCATCATAAGAAATCAATGTGAGGTATGCGCTTACAAAAAGCTCATGATTCGGATCTGTATTGGAAATCGCAAGCCGTAAGTCATCCTGTGGATCCAATCGAGATCGATATTTTGTTTTAATGGCAACTAATTTTGAAAAACCGTTTTCGTATAAGTAGATCGATGCAAACTGAATCAAAATATTGATTGCCTTTTTCTTCAAATCGGCATATTCGTTTCCATTCGATAACCAAAATTTTTGGCAAGTTAGAGACTTAAATTGAATGCGCAGTGTTTCGTCGCTTGAAGCACCAATTAGTTGTCCTTTTTCATTTAAAACGATATTGGAATTAAAAATACCAAACGAAAATGGATCACAGATCCAAGCTAATTCATTATCTGGAATTTTTCGAACCGTTTCGAAAACTTTTCTCCCAATTTTATCATATGACGGGAACATGTCTGTGTTGTTTTTGTTCAATTCTCCTTGCCAAAATATCAGTTTATTCTTAAAAGCTTCAGTTTTACTGCTCGATGTTAAAATGTTTGTACTCTCTCCCTGTAGACTCAAATTCAAATTGTTAAGTTTTTCGAAAATGTCAACCATGTAACTGAGTTTTCCGAGCCCATCTTCACCAATGAATGAACTTGCCAATATATGTTTCTTTTCTACCAAAAAAATGTAAACCTCGTTTCTCAAATCGAAAATACGTCGCAGTATTTTGCCGCGTGAGAGCCGACTTACTTCGGCATGTAGTAATAATGTCTCATACACAAAACCCATCTCACTACAGACTATTGAAAAGAGACGACTATTTAGGCTGTTTCTTTTAATGTAATTAATTACAATAACAACATCGTGTAATATCTTGTATAATTCTTCATCAATGTCTTTTGCAACAAGCGCTTGCCACTATGTCTGTTCGTCTGCCGGTTGCCGAAGTATAGACATTAGGTACTAATGCAGACAATCGTTTTCGTAAAAAAATATATTTCTATTTTTATAAATAATATAATTTCATTTCACTATTTTACTGGTACCTGATACTTGTTGAAGAAAAGCCTTATGTTTTTTTATTGTCAAATAAATTTCTTTGAATTTGGAGACCCCGAAAAATTTTCTCGCGACCCCTCTGGGGGACTAGAGGTCAGCGCGTTAGATTTCTACGTTAAAAGTCTGGGTTTCAATTCTCAATACCGGAACATCGGATTTAAAACGATCATTCTTCCTCGCAACTCAATGGTAAATCAGTATGTTTCTGACTAGTAAATCTTCTCTGGTGTAGAATGCTTACACAGTTTTCATGGTGTGGAGCCCACTTTAAGCTGCAGGTTCTCTAACTCTGTACCATTTTAATAGCGCAATATTAACATAGAGTAGAAGATCGCTACGTCTCATAAAATATAAAACACCCAAAGAAGAAGAATAGTACCTCAACGGTTTAAATACTATCCACGAAGAAAAAATATAAATATTATATTAACATTGTTTAAAAGAAAACTAGTATGGTGTCTTATTTGAGTTCGTGTTTTCGCTTTATAAAGCAGAAGCAAATATTTTAGTCAATAAACGAAGAGTTTTATTGGGTATTAACTATAATCGGTAAACTAACCCACAACCCAAGATTTCCTTAAATAGACGTGGGTTAAATGTAACGTTTTATGGCTACTTAGAACAGATAATTTATTCTGGTAATATTTCGAACCCTTGAGCTATGGCTTTAGCTTAATTTATAATGGGGTAACATGTATTTAAATTTTAAGTAATTGAAACCTCATAGAATAAATAGAGAAAGAAGATATTTTCAAATTCTCAATATACACAAGGGGAATTCAAAACTGATCCAGCTAGCCATGAAACAAAAGAGACAAAAATGTTAATAATTTTATTTTTCAGTATAACATCCATCTATATTAACGCTTTTACACCATCTGTCCGGAAGTTGGTTTATACTTTCAGAAAAAGAAATCTTTTGGCTGACTAGCGACGGAGACCGCCTGTGTCAATTCGTTATCTGCCCATTTTCGTTTTCTTAACTAGGTACTTCTCCAGTTTTATAAACAGTTAAAAATCAGATGGTGTCATATCTGAGCTACAAGGTGTGTGATTAATCTCCTAAAACTCACATTCCTCTAAAACAAGCACGACCTTTCGACTCTTGTGGAATCGATTGGCGGTTTTACAAATGACGATTCTTCGATTTTTGTAATGGCGTATTGAGTATTGGCGTAAGATTATCCAATACCTAAGTGTAGTCCCTCTTGGCATATATTCGGTCAACGATATTCCATCCATATCCCAGAAAATTGTGGTCATTAATTTCCCAACAGAAAGTTGGGTTCGGCGTCTTATGGGAGGTGGAGAATCCTTATGGACCCATTTCATGGATTCTTGCTTCGATTCAGGATCCTAGTAATTAACCCTAGTTAGATAGCAACTCTAAATCTTTCTCTAAAGTGGAGAAATGTTGGTCGAAAATTTTTGGCGGTGCCGTTTTTGTTCCGAAGTAAGGAGCATTTGAATCCTCCGCGCTGACACCTTATTCAATCTAATTTATCGTGTAAAATGGTAATGACGCTTCCCACAGAAATTTCTAATTCTGAAGATATACATAGGTGCAACTTTCAAACGTTGATCCTCTAGCACCATCGCCTCAACTTTCCGGCACATTTCTTCATTAGTCGCATCTGAATGTCTGCCCAATCTTGAGTCATCTTCAACGGATTCCCGCCCCCAAAGAAATTGTTTGCAACAAAATTTAACCTTGTAATAAGACGGAACTTCGTCTCCGTAGACCGCCATCATCCTGTCATAGATAGTTTTTGGTCCGTTCTCTTCTTTTGTCAAGAATTTTATTACACTTCGGTGTTCAACTTTTACAACATTCATTTTTAATACAACTGAACACAATATTTTTGAAACTAGTGTGCAAATAGATCTAAACAAAATTGCACACACAACTGTCAAAAACTTGTGAAAATATAACATTAATAGCTCAAGCCGCTCAGCCATTGTTTTCATGGTTGAGTATATAAGTATTTGAATTCCCCTCGTATTAGCTGAAGAGGAAAACAACTATTCTTTATTCTTCCCACATCAATTATTTAGCTGAACTTTTAAAATAACTACGAGATATTACCACCTGCGAGGCGCATAATTCTTTGAAAGCCGCAGAAGTAAATCAGGATTGTCTGAATTTTAATATTTTACTAAATTTTA
This sequence comes from Limonius californicus, assembly GCA_014611495.1. NCBI lineage: Eukaryota > Metazoa > Arthropoda > Insecta > Coleoptera > Elateridae > Limonius > Limonius californicus. Next base: position 4,889 of record JABXWE010025978.1, read on the forward strand.
TTTCAAAGGAGGATTGTTAAGTCGTATGCCTACTTCTGAACCTCTAACCGGCTTCTGATAAGTTTCGTTGCAAACTTACTTATTCTTCCCCGAAGTTATGATTTACTACCACAAGCGGTTAACGTGTGACAACAGTGGGAAGGTGTTGTGTGTACACCAAAGGCGGATGAGTGAACCGATTGAATTCAGTGAAGCGTGATATTGAAACTGATTGATGGAAAACAATCCGTTTTCACCGCAGTGACAAAATAAAGGAATCGCTGAAAAAGTAACTATTAACCACTTTTAGTGTCAATTCCTGTTAATTTTATTTTGTACACTTTCTTTGCTGCAATCGCTTAATCTTGTTTCCTCTACTTCCCTTATTTAAACACGCAAGTTCAACGTTGTCGGAAGAAACTGACCGGTTCGGAAAAAAACTGCCGAAAGTAACTTCTTGGGTTTGTTGTTCTTCAACACTTACGTACATCTAAATTCAATTAGTTCCTTCGTTTGCGGCCTCCAGTTAGCTGCGAAAACTACTAATGTTAATTAAATTGAGCAAGAAACATATAAAAATCAATTATCTAAGTGTTAGTTATTAATAAAATCTACAAATGTGTTTCTATCTTTTCCAAGTGTAAAACAAAGCAAATGTTTATAGAAAAATAAATATAAAAATAATGTTGAATTCATGTAGAGTCTGTTATGATCCATCTGGAATGAAAATATTTATCTTTTCTATGGAACAAATTCCGTTAATTTAACGAAAGTAACATAATATTCTTACTCTACTAAATATGTTTACGACATTTTTCCGACAAGTTTAAGGGAATCACTTTTACTAAAAGTGATAAATTTGTTAGGTAATTTTTATAATTCTCTTCATTCTTCGCCGAGTAGCCCAGTGGTAAGAGGGCTAGGCTCGCAATGCAAAGGTCTCGGTTCGAACTTTTGGATAGGCAGAAATTTTTCCGTAATTCCTAAGGTCGGTATCGAGCTCGGTAACCATTCGACGTTGGGTTACAATTAATTGCGCTTCTCCGAAGCACTGGCTGACCAGGAGAAGTAACAAGGCCACATACGACATCATTCATACTATTAACACAAATGGTGAAAATGGAGAGAGCGAATGTAGTTGAGGGGAACGGGAGGAGCGTGATGCAACTCCAAACGAGACCCATCACCTTCAATTAATCCCGAATGTATGAATGAGAACGTCAACACCGTAAGGTAAAAGAGGAAATGATAAAGCAGAAGTATTTAAGAAAAGTATTTAAAATATTGAAAATAATTGACATTTTTAATGTTGCGGTTGCCACAAAAGAATTATTTTACAGGTGGCAAAAAGTGATTTTTTTTCAAAATAGCTGATGAAGCAAAAATATTTTACAATTCCACCCAACAATTTGTTTTAGTTTTTGATTTCAGAATCCATACAAATTCAAATATGAAGAACTTATATAAATAAATTATATTTTTGTCAACGTTCAAGATTTCTTTTTAAAAAATTCGAATATCTATAAATAAATCAATATAAATCCAATCTTCAGTTTCATTATTTGATATATTTTAACAAGCCCATTCTTTAATTATACAGTCCCTGGCAAAATGCCAGAGTTACCACAGCGTTCGTACTGGCTCTAACATCAACAAGAAATTAAATGTTTTAAAAGATCGTTTTTGACAGTATTAGACATCCAAAAAACATACGAAAGTTTTGATTTAATTTCAAATATGAGAAGAAAACTCTATTTATAACAATTTTAAAAGGTCTATGTTTCTAAAACTATTGTATGCCACAAAAATACTTTTTCATTTTTAATGTTTTTTTACATTCAAATATTTCTTTGCAATATAAACTGCTATATTATATAGTAATGGTAAAGTTTCTGCAACTTTAATTTTCAGAGTGATAGAATATTCAAAAGCAGGCTAAGTTTCGAATTTTTATGTGACAACCATCATTCAAGGTTCGTTAATTTTTTAATCTTTATACCAAACACCTTAGGTTTTTGAACAGAAATCATTACAGTTAAAACTTCAAAAATTCTTCAAAAGTACAGACAAGCAGTAAATTGAGGAAATAGAACTATGTCACAGCTTTTATTGTTTATAGTAACATCCCATGCATAAACTGTATTTTTAACCATTTGAATCCAATGCCTGATTACAAAGCTTTGCAATAAGTTTCAGAAACCCATTGTCTAATTGCGTAAAGTACAACTGTAATTTTGTGGTATTCAAGTCTAATGTACTTCAAAGTAGTATTTTAAACTGTCTATTTGCTTTATATCGTTTCAGTTGGCTCGAAATTAAATCACAAGAACTGTACCTAATCCCATATCGACCGCTTAAGCATAAAACAAACCAAAACCAAGTTGTTTCCCTTCAGAAAGTTAAATAATTCTCCTCCTATTACTTTATTCATCTCTACAACGATACAAAAGATATAAACGAATGAAACACCGTAGATGGGTAATGGAACATAAAATTTGGTGTTTAATTAATTTTCGTTTAAGTCGGAGCTTTTCAAAGAATTTAAAATGAAAGAGATACCTGATTTGAAGAATTTTGTAAAACGTTAAAAATGTTTTAAGATTTTGCGGAGGCAATAAAGTTTCAGCGCTAAGCATTCTTTACAAGAGTATAACATGAAGTTTTTATACTTTTTTATTAATTTTTGAACCGTTAAGAGAAACACGGGCGAATTCTTTAATTTAGTAAAAGTTTGATAGTGATGAAACGCTAAGGCGTATTAATATTCAGTTTCCTACGCTTAGAGTTGGTTTAATTATAAAAGTTTGAATACTGCTGTTATTAAGGAATAATTTTCATTTAAATATATTTTATGCATACTCTCTTTATATTATTATATAACATTTCAGCACCTTAAGTAATGTTAACCATTTAAAAGCAATGTCAATACCGTTTTTAATAGTTTATCTCTGAGGTACACGTTTAAATACATATCAGGCTAATAATTAATATAAAAACTGTTGTAATTATTAATAACATTATTTTCACTAACTGATCTAAAAAAAGCTAGAAGAATTGTTGAAATTCGAAAGGATTGCAATATTTCCGGTGAGTTTTTTTTACGATATTTGTACAGTGCAAGCCGTTCATTAGAATCGCGGCTAATGTTATCATTCGGGTATTGTTATCACTTCCTTGAAGAACGGGCCGGACTGCATACGAAAAACATCGTTTATAGTGATCATCACTCGGGTTTATGTTATCGTTTTTTTCTTACTATTATTATCGTCCACGAGCAATAACCTTGTTTCCATGCATTTTTTTGTTTGAATTTTTAAGCTTATGAGGTACCGGATGGCCCTCTCTCGTAGGTTAACATCCTGCAAGCTGGTTGGCAGCAGCGAATTCCGTTCTATTTTAAGCCTCCGCAATGGCTGACAAAAAAGAGAGACCTGATCTTAGCTTAAAAGACAAAATTAGCAGTTTAGAACAGATGAAGAGTTGCCGAAAATAAGTCAGGGGAATGTAGCAGCACAATTAAACATTTCGTAGCCGATTCTAAGTAAAATTTAAAGAAAAACATGTTCAAATAGAAGGCGCTGCAAAGAAAAATAACAATTTAAACAATAAAAGAAACCGCACTGAAAAGACGATTGAGTAGATTCTGTATTGAAACTCTGGTTCGTTAACGTCCCTGAACATGATGCACGTTTAGATGTCCAGTTGATGAAGCGGAAGAACATGCAAAGAAACGCAAAAGGAGAAGAACATTTCGTTGCAATGGAAAAATGGGGTCTCCCTTTATTATTATCAGTCGGTTATTGTTATCGAAAACGCCGAGTCCTGATGTGATCACATTAAGCCGCGTGCACTGTTTGATCTTGATGTATTTTGTTTGCCAGGACAATAATACTTAATCGGCTTATGCCTGTTATATGTTTGTGAAACTAATGTTTCGCAAGACATTGCCGTTTTATATGGGTTCACAAACAGCTAACAGGCATAAGCCGATTAAGTATTATTGTCCTGGCAAACAAAATACATCAAGATCAAATCCTTGTCCGCCCCAAGGTTTGAATAATTAATCTAAGCGCATGGCCTTGTTTAGGCAGGCAGGGCCTACCAACAAATATTGCTCAAACTTCTAGAGCAAATGATTGTAAAGGCATACAAGCTACAGGTCGGTCCTTACCTGATAATTCTGGGTGTAGTTCCCAAATGACGACGCGGTCTAAGCCGAAAGTAAATTTTAATATTGAAGAATAGTGTAGTTATTTGATTGAGTACAATGTATACGGCTGAGGATGTTGAGAGTAAATGACATCGTCAAGATCTCAAATATATTTTAAGTGACTGCTTTGCATCTTTTCTAAGGATAATTTATGTTACCTTTCTGATACGTATATTCAGTTTACACCCCTGAATAACTAGGTCTATTTAGACACAACTTATACAAATCTGTGTTGCCAACTTGCAAATTCGTTCCACTTTCGTCACATGTCACAAATTTTTGTAAAGTCAATAATAATCTAAAATATATTCACTTTCATTCAAATCTAATTTTCATAGAACTGTTGCGACGCAATTACATAAAAACCAAATACTTTCCTCTTTTTCCTGATTTGATCTGTCATTTTAGAAGCCAAAGCTTACACTTCAAAGTAAAAGGAGTCGAGATTGAATAATGGTTTCGAAGTTTCAAAAGCCTTTTATTTTAGGAAATTCGCCCGTTGCATTAAAACACTGCAAATACTATAAGTATGTTACAACCGAAACAAGAAGATTGACTGGTTTTCATATAATTTATTTTTTCTGCGCATTTTCCTGTTTAATTCTGGGCAGCATAGCAAACAAAAAATGCGTATGGATTCGCTATACTACTAGCAACCCTTTATACTTTCCATTTATGGTCGCGATATTGTCTTGCTCTGCCCACGCTTATTTTTAAAAGCATTGTTTTATCAAATAATTTGACAACCCTTCTTCAGCGAAATGCGTTATCTACAAAAGAACCTTATATCTGAGTATAAATAATAAACATTGTCGCTGTTTGCTGTTGTTTCCTACGTGTACTGACGCAATTCTATTAAATTTATGAAAGGATTAAGTAGTTTTTAAAACTCTCGTTCATTTATTCCAAAGAATCTTAACACCGCAAGCAGTTAAACAATGTCTTTTAAACTTTTTTTATAATAGCACTAATTTTTTATGTTACAGCTTCTCGACGATATTTGTCTGTATTATAATTTTTTATACGCCATAATAATCTTATAATTATTACTCTCTTAACTATCTTCATAAATTAATTTACTTCATAACTTTTAAATAGTGTTTTTAACTTCAAAAGTTTAGATACATTTTTCTAATAATTATTGCAATTGTCAGATATTAATAGACTGTCATCAAATAGTTCAAAATATATATACCGTCGATTCCGGTTAAATGCGCCATCTATTAATCGGGACAGCCACTTACTTGGGTCAAATCTTAAAGAAACTAAATAAAGGAAATAGCAGCAATTGACATCGCTTATTTGGGACACCATTCCGTTTAATCAGGGCACTAAACTGCCGGAGATTCACACGTAGACATTGTTAGACGTGGTGGAGCATGGCGGAGTTAACGTATATTGAGTAACAGCTACATCAAGCTACGCCGCGGCGCTTATGCGGCGTTTAGTACTATGGTAGACTCGCTTTTTCATAATGACTAGACACTTTCAAGTAAAATTGTTTCATTGGAAAAAATAAAAGCTAGCCACTTAACACATGGCATCGTCGCCTCGTTGCATGCTATTTTTCTGTTATTTATATTTTTGTTCAGGAATTTACTAAAATCTAAGAAACACAGTAATTCTTTAATTTTGTGTGGAACATTACAGATTTGGGACAGCCCCCTAATAAGACTAAAGTCTTCTAGTGCGGAAATGATTGTGTACTACTATGGCAACGATTAGAGAAAAAATAATATGTCGGTCTAAATATACTTGTGTTAGATTTGAATTTCGGTTACCTCATGCCAGAATTAAATTTCTAATTAAAAGCAGTTTTTATTTTTTCCTCTTGAATTAGTACATATTTCCATTTATACGCTTTCTTTTATTCAATTATGCATTCTGTCAGAATCTTGTACACCAGCTACTTATTTATTTACAATTTTTACTCTCTTCTTCCTCGCCTGTGAAGCAATTGGGGTTATTAGCAAAATGTTGGTTTAACAACAAACCGTGCTGGAATAGATTTCTCATTATTTTTCAACATTCTGTTGCCTAGTATCTCACCATTGTAATTCATCATCCTTCATTATTTAGGGAACTATGTTATCTTTAGATTAACTAATAAAGTAATTTTTATTCTCATTTTCTTTCAAAACGTTTAATACTGCATAGGAAAATACACTTTACTCTCACTTACTATCATGTAGAGTGCGCTGCTACTGACGCCGAATGGCGCGGACCTACAGCTTAACATGAACTCCTAAACATTCACTTTAGGATCAGTTTTACAAAAACGTATCAGTTGTTTGAAGTAAGTTAGCCCACTCAATGACGTATTATTTAGGTACATAACTAACTCGTACACCAAAATATAACATTGTTTAAAGCCAATATCTGCATCGTGAAGTACCTCGTAGAAACCTAGACAACACAACCAACTTCTGAATAAAAGTGGCGATGGTCCTATCGCCTTGTAATCGTGTTAACAATAACAAAATAATAATTGCTAAAAAATAAATATATTGTGCGATTGAAATATAGTTGAATCATAGTACCCCTCTGGAAAATTAGCAAACGTAGGTTGCTTTTTTTACCGCGTTTGGGCCTACAAGCCCTTCGTATTTTGCTTATACTCCTTGTTCAGCTTTTAATGTTACAATCTCACAAGTACCCATTGACCTTTTGGTCGCGTTATCGTATGAAATGTTATCTGTAACTTCTCGCTTTGCATGAAGCTATTAACGACACTTCTTTACACTGCGAAAGTTAAGCGGATACTAAAACTCATTTAAGCGAAAAGGGAAAAGAAAAATATTATCATTATTTGCAAAAGTATTATCATACCTAATAAATTCCATAATCAATGAAAACAAAATTTCTCTTCATCAAATATAACAAAGGTATTTATCTTCTTGGCGTGTATTCTCTTTAGGCCCTGAAATATTGATAATTAGGTTGAAAACCGAGGAATTCCTGTAATTATGCCAGTGGTAAAATGTATTTAGAATATCGAAGAGAAATTTCTCCGAATATGTTACATTTTGTATGTTGCAGAGAGAATAATAGTAATTACATTTAACGCACATGAAACAATAACAATTTTCAAGACAATTACTTTAATATTAATACATACGAGGTATGTCTAAAAACTAATGGCACTGAGCTATTGCATCGAAAACTGGCAACACTGTAGCCACGACTCCGTCAGCAACCGAAACGTTAATTCCTACATGTACAGTAAACCCAAAATGAGAAATACATAGACGTCATCGTGCGCATTGGATCGAAATACGTTTGGAGGAGTCCATCTTTATGTTTAAGATGAAGGACGATGATTAAGCATAGAGCACTGTGTTACGCCACTAGTCGATCTGGTGGCGCGTTACCTGATCAAAATTTTCGTCAAACTTAACGAAAACGCTACAGAAACTTACGAAAAATTACAATAGGCTCATTGAGAGCATGCTCTACCGAGGGCACAAGGTTTTAGATGGCAAAAAGCAGTGGTTTCCAAACTTTTGTAAGCGCGGCCCCTTTTTGGCCAAAATTTTTCTCGCGACTCCCCTCTTGTGATACTCAACTTCATTCAGAATCGGCAGCTAAACGGTCAACTGACAGCATCTATTACAAGTAGTGCAGTTTATTTGTTTGTTCTCCGAGTTTTCGGAGGATGTTAGATATCACTGGAATAATCTGTAAAATCTATTGTATTATGCAATTAGCCATCAATTGTATGCTGTACTGCTGACTGTGTATTGAGTGCAATACATCTATATCAAATATTTAACGTTAAGTATGAGCTGTACTCGTTTGTTGAAGATGACTATATTTTTAAAACGGCTATTAGAACCTTCTGCATCTGGCAGAGACAAGAATACAAAGAAAAATACATTGTACAGCGATAAATATCTCAAATATGATTTTACTGTTATTTCCCAGTAACCCAAGAAAGAAAGGAAGCTAAAATCCCAACACAAGGTGCAAGCTACTTTTACATCAGAAACCACTACTAATGAAAAGCCACTACTATCAATTTATCGAATTGCATTTGGTTTGCAAAAACTAGTAAACCACATACAATTGCTTACGATCTGATTTTACCAACAGCTGACAGCTGTTGAAATAGTGCAAATAATGGTTGGTGAAGAAGAGGCTGACAAGCTAGAAGCAATATTCCTCTTTAATAATAATATCCAAAGAAGAATACATGACGTAGAAGGTATTCGAACACAAGTTGTTGAAAATATTAAGAAGTGCACGTACTTCTCGAATCAACGGATATTTCTAACTGTGTCTAATTTATAGCGTTTGTAAGATACAATACTGGACATTGTATTACAGAAGATATTTTATTTTCTACTCCATTAGAGGTCAATACCGCCGGAAAATGTTTATTCAACACTTTCATGCGAAGTATTAATACGTACCACATGGACTGGGCAAAATGCGTTGCTAATAAATAATGCTAGATGCTACATGGCTACACTGTTTTTTACATCGAGAAGCTGTTACATCAAAATGTTCACCTTCTGAAATGGATTGTGTTTTGAAAAATATCATTAAGTGGTAAATTCTATCAAGGGAAAGCATTACAGACTCTTAAGACATGGGTTCTTTATAAGCAAATCTTCTTTATCACACAGTATTAAAATGGCTTTCGAGGAGTAACGTCCTGAAAAGAGTTTTCAGTTAAGACGGGAATTTCTGATGTACCTACAAGATGAGAAACCGCAATATGAGAACATTTTTCCAATTCCCTTTGGCTTCTTAGGCTAGCTTTCCTTGCTGACGTTTTCGAGCACATAAACACTATGAATAATAGTTTGCAAGGCCGCTATATTAACATAATAACAGACTGGGACGAAATTAACGGATTTATAAAGAAACTTGATTCCTGGTCGACATCAATTGGAAAAAAGAAGTTTCATTCATTCCAGTGCGTTCAAGAACTTATGGAAGACTTCTGATCACATGTTTGCAGGTACGCAAGTTAGTTTGCATTTTGGGAACCACTGGCATAAAGCTTTTTTGAATGGCCGTGAGGGTGCAGAAGACGAACTTCGTTGTGGAAGACCTCGCACATCAAAATATGTTGAAAATGTGACCAAACTGAGAGCCCTCGTGATTTTTGATCCACGTTTGAATGTCAAAATAAGCGCTAGTGAGTTAAATTTCAATTACCAAACCGTTCGGCAAGCGGAATATTAGTGCAGATTGTTCCAAAAAATTTTATCAACACACAAAAGGAAAACCGAAAGAACACGTGTGTCCTGACTTTATTAAGTCCACGTGACTTTCTTCTTTTCCCCAGGCTCAAATTCCACCTGAAAGTGGTGAAAGTTTTGGAACTGTAGACAACATCCAAAAAGTCGTGGCGAAGTAGTTGAATACACTTTGTAACACCTATATTCTTTACTACATACAAAAATTAGTTAAATTGCAAAAACAGCCTCGTAACTCCGCCACTGCTTAGGTAGAAAATTAACAAGTTGACAGATGTTAGTATACCAGAAACCCAATCGAAGAAGGAGTAGATTCCAACAATTAATTTATAGGCGCCACCGACTTATAATGTACTAACATCGTCCGAGGTGGTAAATGGGAAGTCGGACCCCAAGATAGATAATCACCTACCTTTATATCTCCTATCTGTCCTTTAAGTAAACTTAATTCCAGAAAAATCGTCGAAAAAGAAAAGACAAGTAGCAACCAAATCTCTTTTAATTGAAAAAAAAAGAAACACCCACAATTCTAATACTTCGATACAAAGCGAAATAAATTAGCAGTCCCAATTTTACGTTCATAGAACTTAACACAACAAACTTAAATTGAGCGAGACTCAAACAAATTTAAGGACATTTATTGCGCCACTAGAATAAGATAAAATTAAACTTTAGCGCATTTATTAACGTAGGAGGCCTCCGCGTAACGAATTCATGCGTGATCAAAATGACCTAGGAATAGAAATGTTCAAGCTGTGAACTCTTGAAAACGCAATATCAACCCACTATCGGAGCACCCTACATATATGATGTATGTAAAATTGTTTCCCCTAATAAATGGAAAATTACAATTGTATTTCCTATGTATACATATCCCCAACTAAACCCCCACTGACACAATTCAGTGACACAAAATCAAATACTAAATTAATTCTCAAATAACGGTAATGAAATCGTAAACAATAAGGCAAGGTAATACAATTTTAAAGTATACGCTTTAAATGCACTTCCCTTTTTCAAGATGTAACGGCTGCCAGCGCGACCGTGCACCAGACTCCTTATCTATAGCCCCAAGCGTCCACTCGGTTTTGGTAAAACCTTCCCAAGGTGTCGCCTTAATTACGGGGGTTCCAACCGCACGAATTTTGCCCAAATTAATTCATGGGAGAATAGAATTAAGGTTCAGGAAATTAAAACAGGACCAAATTTTTCTGTCAATAACTAACTCACCAGTTGATGGACACTGGTATAACACAAAAAAAAATCTTCTTGACTAGAGTAAATTGTAAATTTGGAAAATTAAATTCCTGGAGTTTTGCTTCCCTTCAACTATGGGAAAAGAGCTCCTGTGTGTAGTGAATCTCAAAGCGGAAAATGAATTCCCAATCGATAAACCATTTAATAATAATTAGATCACTAATCACGAATATACTTCCGGTAAGACCGACAATACTCAACTCCAAACTGTCCTATTTACCGAAAACTCTTTTAGAATATATTTCTCCCCAACTTTTGAAACTCCAACACGCACTGTGTCGACTTGACAGAAACGTAACTTCGAAATATTAATAAGTCCTATAAGCATGTGAATAACTAAATATGTAATAAGGGTTGCCTTCCATTAGGCGCGAAAATCGTTACAACTTTTTATTGAAAACTTTCAGCACTGCTATCGGAAGTGGCAACATCACCGGCGGTATGTGGCTTCACAGGGAAAATACTTTGAAAAAGATAATGTTTTTTTTGAGGCTTTCGCGATTTTTCGAACTGCCAATATTACAATTTCCTTTCGGCTTAGACCGCGACGTCATTTGGGAACTACACCCAGCATTATCAGGTAAGGTCCGACCTGTAGCTTGTCTGCCTTTACAAGCATTTACTCTACAAGTTTGAGCAATATTTGTTCGTAGGCCCTGCCTGCCTAAACAGGGCCGTGTGCTTAGAATATTTAAACCTCGGGGAGGACAAGGATTTGATCTTAATGTATTTTGTTTGCCAGGACAATAATATTCAATCGGCTTATGCCTGTTAGCTGTTTGTGAACCCATACAAACTAACGTTTCGCAAGACATTGCAGCTTGCATCTTCAGATTGAATAGAAAACTATGTTCTATTCACAATCGGTCCTTACCTGATAATGCTGGGTGTAGTTCCCAAATGACGACGCAGTCTAAGCCGAAAGTAAATTCTAATAGTGAAAGATAATGTTGCTTTGTTGATCTACTCTCCCATAGTGATCAATCCCGCCCTGAAGTTGGAAATTAATACTTTTAAACCACCAAACAAATGGTGGGGTTAGTTGTCTAGGTTTTTTGGACGAGGGGTTAATGTCCGGGGTTTCTTTTACACGGGCGGTTTTCTATATGGGGTTTTTTTAAACAGGAGACATTGTCCGGGAGGTTTGTGCCCAGGGGGTAATTGTCGCGGGAAAAATTATCCTGATATTCTTCCTGTTATATTCGAAGTTTCTTAAATTTGTACGTACTGTTGCTGCCATATTCATAGTAGTGTAAACTTAAAACTTTAAAGGAAGTGATTGTCTCATATTTCTCCGTGAATTAAACCTTAGTTTAACGCCAATTTGTGTTTTATTCCAAGGTTCACTGTTTTGCGTTATTAAGGCATTTCATTTTTATGGTCAAAAAATTCATGTATAATTCTAGGAACCTTTTTGCGGACGGTGTTCCAAAAAATCCACATATGTGTCAGACTTACTGCATTCTGACGGTCCTACTTATTAATTCTAAACAACATTGATGCTGTAAACCACTAAGCAACTGATACAAAAAAATATTCATAGAATGCCGATAGACTTCATCCGTGTCATTGTAGTCTCATTCTGATTCTTCTTCCGATACGTTATCTGAATTTTGATCGTCCTTATTATTTTGAACCAGTGGGGAAGTATTGACCAAAATACTTGTTAGGTATACACAAATGTCGGGTTAATGGCCAAGGGGCAAAAAAGAATAGAAACTATTCGATTTTTAATCAAGCTTTCGAAATAATTTATTTCTTCATCAGGATTCTAGAATTCCAAGAACCAATGTTAACAATTTATAAAAGTTAGGTTAGGTCTTACTTACAAATCAAAGTTCTAACATTGGAATCACGCCAAAGCGCGTACTCGAGGTCTAACATATTAACCATAAGTTAACAAATAATCACAGATGTGTCAGAA
>JABXWE010025980.1:0-20990 GCA_014611495.1 Limonius californicus
AGCTTAGGGAGCACAACTACTGCCATCTAAACTTGAGTCTAGAAATTTTTAACTATGGCCATCTGTTCCCTATGGTCATCTATCTCGGAATTACCCTATACATACCTAGGCTAAAAGCGATCAGTTACGATAAGGAAACATCTCATACAGAAAGCAAGTGGAATTAAATCTACCCCATTAGATTTAACTTAGCAAAAATGTGTTTTGGCTATGAAGATAAAATCGCCCCAACGTGGGGTAAATATATCGTTACTTGGGATGAAATAACTTACTTCAGTCTGAATTCAAATTGAAGTGAAGAAAATGGTTGATAGAATAAAATCACCAATAAAGGACACAAATCACCTTTATGAATAACATGGTCTTTAAATTGCGGTAGAGCTGTCCTCATTTGGGGTAAACCCGCCCTTCTACCTCTATGCGAAGGTAAACCTGAACTTACGTTAAAAGAATATGTGTTTCCACAAAATAAAATCATTTTAAGTGGAATTAAATTCGTCTGTTGCTGTAAATCTGTATTTTATGAAGCAAAGTTAATTAATGACGTAAAATCGCCCTTATGTGGAATGAAACCAAGGTTTTGAAGGAAAAGTCTGACATGTCTTTCGTTGAAGTAAAACCATCTCTCTGCTATTACAAACGTTGTTCCGTTAAAAAAACTTTTCTGTGCATAAGATTGATGAACTTAAATCTTGTTTTAGATATCCTCGTCCTAAGATGGCAATATAAATGCTGTTATGTGGAGTAAATTCGCCCTTCTGTTTAGTATTTGTAAACTAAACTAAACAGAGCTAATTTAAGGAAAAATAGATCTCCATAAAAAGTAGTAAGTATAGTTAAACGAAGGTTTTCTAAATCCTTCTTGGTTAAAGATAAACGGTCCAACTTGGAGTAAATCTGTCCTTAATTTCGCTTGAAGTAATCCTAATCCAGTCCGTATATAAATCCATATTTAAGTGCAAAAAATAGCGCCGTAACGAGATGAAACCTCTCTAGATTTAAATAAAGATTATCATTATCCTCCGATAATATCGTCCTTATGTAAAAATAGGTAACATCGCCGTTATATGGAGGAAAACGACCTTCCTTGAATAACTGTAAACTCAGAACTACGCTAAGGAAATCTCCTTTCCATGGTATAAAACCAAGCTTTTTATAAATTACTCTCACATGAATATACTATGAACTCGCCCTTAACCTTGAATGAAATACTTTAGCCGGTAGAAAAGTGCCAATTCTTGGGGTTGCGTAAATCCAGCCCTCCTACTTCGACATTAATTAGATTTTTCCGAATAATTATAAACTAGTTTTGCTATACTTATATTTTGAATGTAGCTTTAGAAAGGGATTTACTAACCTAAGTGTAAAAACTGTAGACATCTTTATTTCGTCTTCAAATTGTTATTAGAGCAACAGCATCTGCGGCGTTTAAAATCAGCAGAATTCTGGACACGTCCTAAATCGCCCGCATTCGTCAAAAAGTTTTTCTCTTGATTGCTTCATCCGACAATTAAGGTTCGGGAGCGGCAACGGGCCGGGATTAATGTAAAGGATGATTGATTTACCGGATGAATATAGATCGCTAACGACGCTAAAATCTTTTAATAGCCGATCATATGACAAGCAGGCAGAGGCAGTCAGTTTTTGTCTTTCTGGCTCGCATCTGAAGAATGCGCTGATGATTTATTTAATTTTAGCATTTGTGTTCCCGTATATTATGAATCGTAATTCTATTTTGAGTACCGGTAATTATTTTGATGGTGCGTTTTCGGGCAAATGTGTTCCTTGTCTCGAATTGTCGGCCTACTCTGTTCACTGACTGTTGACTGAAAAAAATACGTTTTACCAAGCTATTTTATGCTAAATACCTTCACCCTACGCCACTGGTTTTTAGTCAAAGAAAAATTGAAAAAAGGGAAAAATAAGAAATAAACAATAACAAGCCAAATATTTTCCCTTTATTATAATAAACGAATAGAGTTATTCCCCCCCTCCCGCCGTTACCATTAATTCGACCTTATTTTGTTTCACGACTGGTAAACATAGACATATCGAAACAAACAACAAAGAAAAATGGGAAACGGTTGCGCGCATACAATAAGTATTGTTAACATCGCTATTATTTTGTTTCTTGTAACTAACATAACTAAGACGTAGCACCCTCCCCATACACCTCATTTTTTTGTTTAAGTGGCGTGGGCGTACAATAACAAATAAAATATTTTCTTGCATGGGAACATCTACTATAACTATTGTTAAGCTTGTTTGGCTTGGCGTAAATTAAAATAACAGAAGAGTTATAATAAAAACGTTATCCAGAGGGTTTGTGAATCTATTAACAGATTATAGCAATTAATTTTTATTTTGTTCGAAATACGAGTATACACGATACATTAAGTTTGAATTTTACCTGTTATTACCTATTTTGCTGTTCTGCTAATTAACTATTCGTTATTTTATTTCATATATGTCCTTCCGATTAATATGTATTTTTATTCCTAGCTATTTGTAGTATTAATTCGTCGTCTTTTAACTGTTACTTTTATTATGGTCCTCATATACAAGGTGTCCCAAAACGTCCCGGCAATATTTTTTAATATATTTTTATTATTTTATTTACAAGAAATGTCCAAACTTATCTCTATTATGTTCGATACACAAAGCCACACGTCGCAGAGAGATCGCTGCGTTCTTAATATAGTTGCTGGGTTATTCCTAATAATATCGGCAGCCTGCTGTATTATTTGGCGTAATTCTTATACCGTGTGCACTTCAGATTGCATAAACAATCTGTTTCATGTGACCCCAAAGACAAAAATCTAATGGAGTCAGATCCGGCGAACGCGGTGGCCATACTACGGGTCCTTCTACTCCAATGCATCTTCCAAAAATATGTGCGTTAAGCCAAGCTTTAACACGAAGACATTGATGTGATAGTACCCCAATCGTGTGGATACCATATTGCAGGTCTAATATTTAATGGCACATCTTCCAGTAATAAGGGTAAAGAGATATTTGTAATTCTCACCATTCAAACGGAATATCAGCTATCATATTAACACTAAATTTATGTTGAAAATGCGAGTCTTCTTAAATGAGGATTTCATGCAAATTATGATAATTATTGATACCATCTCGTGTTAAAGACGCTTCATCGGTCCATAAAATATGCGGTAGGTTTTGATTATTACCTTAAACGAACTTCAAATCATTGCCTAGAGCTTGAACTCTTTGGTGATGATATGAATGTAAGCGGCCACTTCTTATTATTCTCCGACCCTGGTTTCTACATATTCCAGTACGTAATGCAATTCTTAGCACACTTAAAGACGGATCTTCTTGTAATAAATCAAGAACTTGTTCATCATCGTTTATGGGTCTACGGACAACTCCTTGGCCGACTGCATTGATTGCATTGAAAGTGCCATGTTCCCTCAGCTGACGATGTGAATTAAAGAAAACTGCACGCGTAGGCAGTCTTCTATTGGAATATCTTCTACGATAAGCTTGTTGTGCTTGCTAAAGCATTTCCATCACACAGACCGTAAACAACGAATATCTGCATATTCTTCATTTAAAAATAACATTGGCATTGAGAATCACTTGTGAATGGGAATGAGTATACAAAGAAGAAGCCAATAACTACAGGAACACAGTAACAAACTGACAAGTTACAAACAATAATTTGTCAAAAACGATGTTCAAATGTTACCAAACAAAAGGCTAGATCAGTATTTCAGAAATCCGTTGGAATAAAATTAAGCCACATAAATTATAAAATAAACAACAACTCGTTAACTGTTACGTTTAGGACATATGTTTATATGGACTTTCCGACTCTAAATAAGTTCTGGAATTCATCCTTGAAATATTGCCGGTACATTTTGGAACACACTGTAGAGATAGTTTGTTTTGCCAGTATTAGTGTTAAGGCCCCATTTTCTGTATTCGTCTTTTAATTTTCATGTCATATATTCTATATTATTTATCATGTGGAATCGGTTCCTGGTGGTCGCCAAACTGTACTGCGTATAAATTGTTGTTATTAATTTCTACCTCCATACAATAGCATTTCTTCTTCCACTTGTTTAGAGCTTTTTTTTATAAACGTTTTAAATAAAGTTAATAGAGAACGGAAGCAATTGATATGGTATGTTTACGTAAGGTGAATGGGCGAGGAAAGGCTTCCCAGGGCAGTGGTAGATTGGTACCTTCAAAAAGAAGAAAACGGGGAAGATCATAAACATGGGGAGTTGAGAAGAAGGCATTAAAAAAGCTAAAACTGATAGAGATGAACAAACCAACAACCGAGAAGAATATGATGATTGATTTCCGACTTCCATAAGTAATCGTTTATCAACGCGGATGACAACTAAAAACAAACGAAAAAGTCTGCCTCACCACAATATCTAAAGTACTGTTTATTATATTCTTTTGTTTATTGTACCTGAGCAACTGTTTAATTTCTTTCACAATAAGCATTTTCTTCTGCGAATGCCGCTACATCACCTACCGTATATAGCAATATTCTGTCCATTGCCTGCGATGAGTCTTTAAAATATCTCAGACGTAGAGGACTTACAGCTGGGCTCTAAACTATGACACTTGTAAACGCTTCTACCCTATCTAATACGTAAAAATAACCTGTATTTTATTTGTTTTTGTATCACAGACAAAAAAAGATGAAAAAAACATACTAGTATATCCACGAAACAATCATAAATTCGGCATTCGTTTGTTTTGCTGAAACGAAAATCACAAACAGCAAAACGCACCATGAAATTTTTAACTGCAGTAATTAATAAAATTAGTTTCATATTCATTAATTTTCTAGATATAACATAAAAGCAAAATAAAAACTAAAAAGAATTGGATAAGGGAGAGCAATCTAGATTGTGTTCATCGAAAATTGCCAATAGCTAAATTTTACGAGCCTTACCCTCACACAACTTTACTGAAGTCGCAGATTGAAGAATTGTCGCAATCTATGAATAAGCAGTGCTCCCAATAATCAAAACAGCAAAAAGACAACGAGGCAGCCCACCCTCGAAAAACCTCAATAATTACTAGCTACAGTTGTTTACTAACAATATTAAAGAATACCGCGCCGCCCGCCGCCAAAAAGGTGCTGCAGTAGGTACCTTTTTGGCGGCAGCGGCGCGGTATCCTTCGAGCTATATACAAAAGATTGATACATTAATCGCATCGCCGACCTGACAACGGCCAGAAGCAGCAGGAACATTCAAAATTTAAACGGCCCAGGTTTAAAGAAAAGGCGCGCTTGGCAATTCCCTGCCATATGCAATAAATAATTTAAAAAAATGGCTTACTTATTTTTTAATTTGGTTCACCGCCCAAAAAGGTTGGCCGCCGCTGGTCTAAAACGTCGAAATATCGAAATCTGTTTGAATTATCAGGGCTTAACCATTGAGAATAATTACTGAATAATGGCAAATTTGCGTAAACCCTCATTTTAGTGAAAAATAAACGAAGTATGATACTTCTTAGTATAATATCAACATTCTGGTTATTCGTTGGTTGAGCATAATTAAACATGACACAGCAATGAAGATATCCCTGAAATCTTGCCCGACAATTATTAGTTTTGATTTTCAGGCATACAACGAAACGGAAAATAAATGCCTGACTATCAAGTATCAAGTTGTTGTTTATTTGTTTCTGCAGATCATTGCAGGAAGAATACAAGTTTTTTTATTCATTACAATTTTCCTGCAACTTAGTTTACCTCTCGCCATAATATCAAAGAATAGTAATACATATTTGTAAATTTCAAACTTCAGAATAAAAACAACAAATTAATACAAACCGTACAATAGAACAAAACAACACAATACACAAAGTTTTACCTGAAACTCCACCCAGGGCCGGCTCCAAACATTTCGCCTCTCTGTGCGAAATTATTTTTGCCGCCTCTCTTCCTCATGTCCACATCTATTACCTGTCTATTGTGTAATGCTCATTTAATGTTAGGGTTAAAATAATAATTTTGGTAAACTATTCTGATAAAAATATAATCAATTTATTAATATGGAAATTTTATTTTCAAATAAATTGCAACTAAATTTACAATTAAAAATAAAATAATATTGTATTCTAAACAAAAAAAAAAACAGTGTCAGAATTTAATAAAGCATAAGTTTTTATTAGCTCATCAATATCCAATTTAGAACCTACATCTTGTACAATTGCAATTATAGCACGTCCTTTTAACCTGTCATGGGTCATTGTAGAGTGTAAATAAGTTTAAATATGGAGAAACTTTTGTTGCCACTTGCTACAGCGATGGGTAATGTTAAAAGAATTCTCAGCACTATTACCATACTCGGGACGAAATCCATTTTCAGTGCAAAATTAAGGCCACTCAGTGCAGATAGTTTAGGTTGAATAGTTGTACATAAAACCAAAAGTTCATCCGCTAACTCCATGTGATTAATATCCCAAGAAATGACATCTGTTAAACAATGTTGTAACCTTTCCAATAAACGATAAGTTTATCGCGAGACTTTAATGTTATAAACATCATATAGGAAATTAATTATGTACGGTGTTCCATTCATTATTGAAACCTATATTGCATAGAAGTTAAAGCTGCGTCAATAGTATGGTAAAACAATTAGGTCTTATATTTTTGTATAGGGTCAACTATTAGTTCGTCATGTCCTTCGTAATCAAACTGTCTCGTTAAGCGGCGCGTACGCACCTATTAACTGACGTCTCAAAATTAGCATCTATTTCTAAATCTATTGCCAGTACTTTTGCGTCTACAAGAAAATTGTTAAAAGGTAAAGTTGGCCACCTCGAAATCCGCCGCCCCGTGCGGTAGCTCGGGTAGCACGTCCCTAATGCCGGCCCTGACTCCACCATATCATGAATGGTCTGAATAATCTCGTTATTCACGTCTTTTTACAAGAAACAACTCATGATGTTTGTTTGTTTGTTTTTCAAAGCATAAACATCTCAGACACGGAAAGGTGAAAACTTCTCTCTCCTTAATAATAACACACACCTTTTGTTTTCATAACAGCCGCTAACATAACCTACAACATAGAAACAAAACAAACGGATAAACCTTGCTCGCTATAACGCTGTGAAAAAAACAGATGAATAAAAGTGTTCTTCCCGCCATAGCGTAAAGTACCAATAATCTCGTTATTTTCAAAGGGAACATAACCTCTAAAACAGAAAAACGAGCATCGGCCATCAACATCAAAGTCAAGTGCATTGCTACAATGTCAGACGCCTTTGATCAAATGATATTGAGACGAGCGCAGCGACATAGCTACAAAATAATGATACATAAAACATAAACGTTCTTTCATGTGCGCATTCCGACAGGCGGGGATCGTAAAAGCAACACTTACAGTGTTGGTTGAGCACACTGAAACGATAACTTACGTATGGTGACATTTATGAATTAAACCGGTAAGGTAAAGTCTGCAAGCTGCGACGGAATCGCGAACGGAACCCGAAACCGCTCGTTCTCGGCCCAAACGGGTCGAATTTCGGGCGAAGGGCGTACGAGGGGGACCCTGAAAGTTCCGGGATGCTGGAAATTCCGCGAGCAACTTGCTGTATAAATAGCGAAATGTTGAAGAGTACAGAGACCCGAAGAGTTTTGGCAGACGTTCAGAAAATTATTAGTTTGAGTGAATATTGGAATTTTTATAACAGTTTGGGTTTTATTTTAGCATACTTTCGGTAGGAAAATTTATTGCAATAATAAAAATTTGTTGAAATATGAGATGTATGTATTTTCACGCTTACAAGCAAGAATAACACTAAAAATCGCCAGATCAATTTTAACAAAATTTGGAAAATCATATTAATAAGCGGCCTAAAAGATTTAAATTTTCAACTGTTTTTTTAAACTTGCACTCTAAGCTTACTTCGCTTAGACAACAAAACCATGCGTCACTTTTATTTGTGTTAATATAAAGTTAGCTGTAAAAAACAGATAAATGATTTTTCATTTTGACATTGCAAATTAGAGTGGTTTTTGAAGTTCTAAATTAAGACAGCGATTTTCGTTTTGACGAAAACGTTATTTTCGGAAGACTCTTATATTATATATTATAATTTTTATCATCTGTGACGTCTGCTTGTCCAATAGCACTTACTCAGAAATAATAACACCCAATTAACATTGTATATTAAAAAAAATTCCTATATCTATCCTTAAAAACCCAATTCTCGTGAAATACTAAATTTTGTAATTAAACGACCACTTACTCAAAAGGTTTTTCGACGTTTCTAAGTATTCAGGCATCAGTTTTAATACTTTAATAATAAAATCGCTTAAACTAAATTGAAGGAATCCCAATTTAAGACCGCTTACGCATGCGCCTCCGGAAATCTAAAGTTTTAATACTGAAATATAAGGAAAACGCAAACTGTATATACAAGTGACTGCTAACACACCACTTGGGTAACCAATAAGCGATGGTGGGAAAGTTGGGGGCGGACGTCATGCGACACCTCTAAGTTTTTTTGTAAACTTAGCTATGAAACCAGTAACGCTATATTAACCCACGTCGGGACGTGATATATTTTTCGATCCAAGAAATCTTGAATCTGCTCCTGCGGGAAGGGCATTGGAGCCAGAGTAGCGAATGTTTCAGGTCTGTAACCTTCATTCTGTGTATTAGCTAACGTTGTGGCAGTCACTACCCCTCCGGTGAGTACCTACGGGCTATTGGGGTTGTGGTGGGTTCTACTGTACCACATAACAGATTCACTATTATACGGAGATTAGTAAAACCAATCGAAATGTGATAATTGGCCCTCGAAGCAAACCTCTGCAGAAGTACAATTATTTGCTCATGTTAGTAAATTGCTTCGTAGTTAGACGATGAACATAATTTTTCTGAAAATCACTAAAAATTGATATATAGGACTGATAAAATTGATCGCCACGGGCATAAGATTTTAAACGAAACATTACGTTGGCCGCACGAAAAAGAGGTTTTGGATGGCATTACGTGGGCTGCACGAAATGTCGTAGAGGGCCGCATGCAGCCGCAGGTTGCCGACCGCTAACATAAGCAATAATACTGTGCTTTCGTGTTTGATAACAGATATATGTTCTTAAACAGTTTTCCCCATTTTTGTCTTGTCCTCTCCTCTGGTATGTATGTGTGTGCGTGCATGTTGTTCTGTTTGACAGTCAGATACAAGACCTTTGGTGTCTATTAGTTTTCTCTTCAAATAAAGAACCTGCAGCATTAAATAGTCTCTATTAAGAGTAACAGTACTATTATTTGTTTAAATAAAGTACGCAAGTTGTGTCAATCAATGACTCTACATTTCTGAATTCAGAAATCCATATCGTCATTTTGTGCAACGTATTACGGAATAAATATTAAATGTTTCACTAAAATTGACCGCTGACGCACAACTCCTAGATAGAGCAGGAATATTCCTCCATTTTAATTGGCAAATTTGACATTTCTTGTAAGTTAGTACTTTACTAAACTCTATACGATTTGCCATACAACTGAAAGGTGCCTCCGTTCTCTTTTATATGGTCTCTTTTTAGCTTACACCAATATAAAGCAGCACGTGAAGAGAATCTGCAGCTAAAAATTACGCGGATATTTTACTTCCTCGATCATAGGTAACTTATATCTAGTCGTATAGAGTACAATGTGAATACTGTTTGGAATTGAATTAGGTTCGTCCTACTCGGAAGTACTTATAAAAAAAGTTGCAACCATACTTTTATATTGATTTCATTATCAAATTGAATTTTAAGTTAAACTATTTAAATGCACTCTGTCCAGTATGTTTTATTTTAGTGGACGATAGTATTGTGATTTCGGTGATATATCACATAAAAGATTAAATCATAGAAGAAACCTTTGAAGTTTGGCCTTTCCGTTTGCAATTCTGCAAACTCAGTAATGGCTTACACCATTCTTCCCGTAGTATAAGGTACTCATCTCTAGTAATGTGAAAAAAACCGTAAAACTCAATGTAATCGGGGTACATGATCGATTCCGAGGAAGTCAAAACCGAAAATTAAAATTTGTTCATAAAAATAGATCCGCTGTCTATA
Source organism: Limonius californicus (assembly GCA_014611495.1). Taxonomy (NCBI): domain Eukaryota; kingdom Metazoa; phylum Arthropoda; class Insecta; order Coleoptera; family Elateridae; genus Limonius; species Limonius californicus. The sequence goes on from JABXWE010025980.1 coordinate 10,076, forward strand.
TTATATTTTTCCTAGCGCCTATATAACAAGAAATGTTTAGATAAAGAGGACCAACGATTTATTTCTAATGGCAGCGATTTCATCCCTGATCAAAGTAGGCGGTTTGTGTTTAACAATAGAAGATAAACCAACGCCTACTGAATCGAACCGGTGCCATGTCGCTCAGAGCTACTTATTCGGATAATTTTTATTTTATTGCTGACTTGAATACTTACTACTAGTCTTTGTTTAATTTATTTGCTTTTTAATATCGAAAGAATATTTGGACGTGGCGTTGTCACGGCTGATGGGGTATTTCGGCCCACATTATTGCAGATTTGCTCTCGAGCGCGCTTTCCATTTGTCTAGCTGGTGAAGCTTGAAGTGTGTATTAAATCAACGTCACTGAGCTGTTAAAAGGATGAATTATTTTGGTTAGCTCGATCTAGGCTTACAAATACAATATTTTTCTAATCCTGTTTTATTTTCAATACAAATCTTGCAACGTAAAACATCATAACAACAGGAGGGTTGGCCACTCGCCAACTCTGTCCAATTCTGAATCACCCGCGCTGACAAAACATGCCCGATTTTCGAGTTACGATCGAAATTATGTCGTAAATCGTTTCGAACGGACGAATATTTCGAAAACAAATGAGCGACGTTCGCACTTCGTATGTTTCGCTTGTAATTGTTTTTCTTCATTTGTTTTTTCGATTGTTTCAGGCACGCCGATAAATCGATTGCCGATAATGGCGAAGTCAGTATTGGACCTTTACGAATTGTACAACTTGGTGATAGCACGAGGGGGACTAGTCGATGTAATTAACAAAAAACTCTGGCAGGAGATCATTAAGGGGCTTCATCTTCCTTCTTCTATCACATCCGCTGCCTTCACATTAAGAACACAGTAAGTTGATCGTTATTTTTAATTTAAACGCCATGTTGAATGTGATACCCAACAGAAAAAATCAGGAAATTATTTATTGCTTGCGCCTTATATGTATAATTAATTGCAGGTAATATAAAACAGACCAAATTGTTACATAGGTAACCGAATAGTTGAAAGTTGATGAGATAGTTAATATTTTGGCACCACCCCGTAGTATAAATGAATAAACATTTTAAGTATTACTCCTAGAAATTATAAGAAGTTCAACATTGAATTATGGAACATGATATTGTAGATTAATAATATTTTAACCCTTAACTTATAAGAAATAACACGATTTGTATGCAACCGTCTAAGCTATATTAATTATGCAAAAGAGGGCTTCTATAAGGATTATAACAAATATCAAATGATCTTAAAAATTATCAAAATTGCAGGTAAACTCAACATATCATTTATGCGAAAATAAAGAGCCTCCAAAAGCTCGCAATGCTGTATAAACCAGTAAGAACTAACAATGGAATGAAAATAAAAAATTGATTGATTTTTTTGTTCATCCTGTATTTATACGCAATAATTTGTTGATACTTCCTCGTATATAAATTCTAAGTGAGAGGGTTGTGATATAGATTAAGTGAAATATGCATTACATCTGAAAACTAAGATTAGAAGATCATATTCTGTATTGATTTTAATTTTTTTATTATTCTCCCAGCAATACCCAAATTTTTATGGTGTATTAATAAATTATAAATAAATGGCTTCGATATAAATTAAGAGTAATAATTCGGGCTACAAAAAGTATTGGACATTGTAATATTTGACTAAAAATTTAATATTGTCGGATATTTTTTCTACTCACCCCGTATTTATTTGGAATACTAAGATTTTTAATGCCACTTGGTGTCTATAATTCATTATAGTTAGTGGAATTTGAATTAAGAGTACTATGAAAAAATAGATCATAGTGTTGAAAATTCTATTCCAAGTCTATAAATATCATTCACAGTTTTATTTATTTATTTTTACTTTAACATCGTACCTCTACGGAATTGTACGATTTTTGATCGAATCCCATATGGAAAACTGGCAATAAGGACTTTAATATGGCAAGGCAATGGCAAACCAGCAAGGCATTCTGCCTAGTAGATCTTCTCTGGGCTAGAAGTGTTTCCACTGCCCATGGTTCAGAGACCACGTTAAGCCGTAGGTCCTCTATGCCTGTGGTTATTAAAACCGCGCAACACAGGGATAGGAGAGAGAAGATCGCTACGTCTCGTAAGAGACAAAACACTCTAAGAAGAATCAGAAGATATACCTATAAGTCAGAACTAACGGCTGGGTAGACCCATAGCTTGTTGGAGCGTTCAGCTCTTTCGCATTGCCGAACCATCTAAGTCGCGGTATTCCTCTATTTTCTTATTCCTTTCTGTATTTTTCTGAATGCTATTTCTATTCTCATTCGCCGTAATATCTTCCTCTCCCATATGTTTAGCTTTTCTTGCTCTCTTGCGTAAATTACTGTTGTCACAGCTCGTGATGCTTGTTCAGATGATATTTTCCTCTGTAGCGCGTACATACTTCGATTTCTTGCCCATATTTTCGGGTACACTTTTTTGGTTTGGTCACTATTTCTATTTACCACGGCCTCTAAGGTAATGATAATTTTCAACTTCGTATTTTTCCTTTTCACTGTTCATGTTGATTACAGTCAAGAACTGATTTGTTCGAAACTTTTTTGTGTTGTCATATAGTGTGTCCCACTTAAGAGTGTAACACCCTTATATCTATATTAGTTTTTATCATTTCCGCAAAAATTGAACATATTATGGTCTACTTATAGCCAAGAAACCATTCGCTCCCTTCAAATGCAAAGTCTGTGATACCAAAATAAACGTAAAAAATAACAAATTATATTAGATATTTTTTAACTTTAGATTTAAGTTTTTGGGCAATTCTGAACTGCTAGCATTAGTAAAATTTTCAGACAAAATGCCTAACATGATTTTTGATTTTTTTCATATATTTTGGTATCGCATGATGCTTTGCATTTGAAAAATGCGAATGGTTTCTTGGCCATAAGTACGCTATAACGTTTTGTATCGTTGAGGAAATTTTGGTTCACATCAGTAAAAAATTAATAAAAATATAAGAGTGTTACACTTTCAAGTGGGACACACTGTATGTATTTCGTCCTATTTTTCCATCTTCATTTTATATTTTTATTAGCAATTCTCTTAGTTCTTTTTCCGATTTCGCTATTAATGTGACATCATCGGCAAAGGCCATGCAGTGGTGCATTTTTATTAAGAATTGTGCCTTCCCTATTTGACTTACTAGTCCTTATCATGTTTTTTTAGTGCTAGGTTAAAGAATAGAGATGATATTGAGTCTCACTAAATTCATTGTTTGTACGGAACTTATCAACAACTTCTTGAGTTCTCTATCACTTTTGTTAACTTTATCATCAACCTATACAACTTTTTTACTACTTTGTACAACATTTTGAATACTATCGTATACTCGTTCAAAATCAAAAAAATTATGCATAAATCTATATTGTTTCTGTAATATTTTTCTTCAGTTTGTCAAATGTTAAATACCTGGTCCATTATTGATGTTCCTCGACTAAAACCACATTGATATTTTCCTATTATTCTTTCCATATTGTCCTTTATTTTTTTAAATATTATATTTGCTAATATTTAATAATTTCCACATTCCGATTAATTTCCTTTTTGGTGGGCGAATTATTGCTTTCGACCATTCATGTGGCATTTTCTCTTCTTTCTATATTTTCACAATAAGCGTAGGTATGTATTTTAGGATGTAACTGCTGTTCTCCATGCTCGTATTTCATCGCTTCCTGCACCTCTGTTGTTTTTCACGTTTTGAATTATTTTTTTAATTTCTTGGAATTGGGTGTTTCTATGTACTTATCGTGCGTTTGATTATGCTCTTCCTCTTCCCTTACTGCATCTTCCGCTTTGTTATCTTTTATATTTAGTAGCTCAGTGAAATACTCTTTCCGTCTTCTAAGGTTTGCATCGTGGCACTTTTGTTGTTTTTGTTGTATTGAATTATTTCTTGAATTTCTTGGAATTGGGTGTTTCTATGTACTTATCGTGCGTTTGATTATGCTCTTCTTCTTCCCTTACTTCATCTTCCTCTGTGTTATCTTTTATATTTAGTAGCTCAGTGAAATACTCTTTCCGTCTTCTAAGGTTTGCATCGTGGCACTTTTGTTGTTTTTGATGTATTGAATAATTTCTTGAATTTCTTGGAATTGGGTGTTTCTATGTACTTATCGTGCGTTTGAGTATGCTCTTCCTCGTCCCTTACTGCATCTTCCTCTTTGTTATCTTTTATATTTAGTAGTTCAGTGAAATACTCTTTCCGTCTTCTCAGGTTTGCATCGTGACACATTCGTTGTTTTTGATGTATTGAATTATTTCTTGAAATCTTGGAATTGGGTATTTCTATGTACCTACTTATCGTGCGTTTGATTATGCTCTTCCTCTTCCCTTACTGCATCTTTTATATTTAGTAGTTCAATGAAATATTCTTTCCGTCTTCTAAGGTTTGCATCGTGGCACTTTTGTTGTTTTGCATGTATTGAATTATTTCTTGAATTTCTTGGAATTGGGTGTTTCTATGTACTTATCGTGCGTTTGATTATGCTCTTCTTCTTCCCTTACTTCATCTTCCTCTTTGTTATCTTTTATATTTAGTAGCTCAGTGAAATACTCTTTCCGTCTTTTAAGGTTTTCATCGTGTCCTCCAACAAACCATCCTTCCTTGTCTTTAAAAAATGTGTTTGTCTTACATTCTGATTTGATTCTTTTAATACGACGTAAGAATACCATAAACAGAATCTAAATACGTAGGTAGTCAAAATTACAATACAATTCAAATTTCTCGCATATTGTGTCCTTTCATTGCGTATTTATAAATAATCATGTTGTTAAGATAATAAATTTTCAAACGTCTTAGAAAACAAAAAATTGATCTCATGTATGTATAGCAACCATTACCACCAATTGCAATGATTCTTCAGATTCATGAAATCAGCTTAGAGCACATCATAAACGTTAGCCTGCTAGTAAATAATTAGCAACCGTGTGCTGAAAATTCGTTCTTCTCATTAATATGTTTGCGTTTAATTGTTTTCTCTGTTCACCTCGTAGACATTCTATATAAAGTGTCACGCGTAATAAAAATTTGTGGTGAAAAATACACCACTGTTCATATGCGTCCTAAAATATCCATAAAAAACGACTGCCCAAAACGTCCGGCGATGATTTACAACCTGGACCTTAGTAAAAATTTAAATCATACCCTATAAACTGATATCCAAGAACGGCGGCCAATCATAAAACCTTGAGCGGTTAGTCACGGGGCGAATAAGAATTTTTAATGTCTCGAAAAGCCGAGAGGTGTCGTAATGGGCGTTTAATTGCAGTTTCTTGTAATTAGATGAACTTAATCCAGTATATTATATTTTTTTCATTTTTCTACCGCCCAGTATAGTACGCACCAAAGAGGCAACCGTCTTTGTTGCTTCAGTCTAGGCTATTATTAATTCGAAATGATGTGGAGCCGTCTATAGAGCAATCCGTCAGTCCGCTATTCTCCGATCTTAATATAGAACTGATCATTTATCTAGGAGCCGCGGCTGTCATCTGTCAGGCCCGCTTAAATATATACTGCTTGATGCCAACTACATCGTTATTAAATGGGACACCATTGCCATTGTCGAGTAAAGACACTGTACTTACCTACAATTTTACATCCATAATCGACGACATAAATTTTCAACGACGAAACCACCCAGGTCGATCCATTGGGCATCAAGCTGGGGTTACAGGGGTCACATAGAAAGTTTATTGCGTATTTAGCGACCGGCCTACTTGAAATTGTCACAGAAACTGATCATCATAGCAACTCGTGGAGTATCTTGTTGCATTGTTGCAGACGTGGTATTAAATATATGCCTACTAAAGAAACTCGATTTCCCTGAAGAATGCATTTCTATAGTATGTTGTAAGAAAAAGTCTTAATATCCTTTTCTTTAGCTTTGTTGCGAAAGATGTTTAAGGCTTTAATGAAATTAAATTTAGTCTATTGTGTTTGTATTTTATTTAATGAAAATGCCGTTTTCCGCAGCAAATAAAAATATATCTAGATTAAGGTGATCTGACAACAGTCAGTCACAATCACTCCTCTTGTACCACCACAAAAATTATAGTAACCACAATAGAAATACCTAACAAAATTCTTTGTTCTCGGTTTACTTAAGGATATATAATATATCCATATTTTAATTTTTTTTTTCTAATCTGGCAACACTGGTACATTAGCAATTCTTTAATCGTACCACAAACGGTACTTTAGCATAGTCTCTAAGGAACACATTACTACCTCATTAAAACAGCTGCCTGAAAAAATGATTCATTATTATTTGGCGAATATCCTTAAATTTTTACTAAACATTTAAAGAAAAAATCTGTTTCCCTCTTAAATATGTTTGTATATTTACGAAGTTTTATGTAATCTGGCAACACTGGGATAGATTCCCTACTCACGTGATGAATTGCATTGCAATTAGTTTGGTCTAGGAACTATAATATAATATTTTACTTTCTTAGGAGTTCCGGAATATCTTCTGCTTTTTACTTTCCCATACCTTATAGGTATAGGGTAAGTATTGAAATCATGAAAATTTTCGAAATCGAGATTTTAACGGAAATATCCGTTTTGGGTCTCTAGGAACCCAAAAAAGTGGTTTTTAAAAAATGTCTGTCTGTGGGTGGGTATGTACGTACGTATGTACGTATGTGACGCTCCTACAGCCGAAAGTATTGCTCCGATTTTGATGCGCTTTGGAATGCGGGGGTGTATCGAAAATTCATCGAAAAAATAAGCTTTTCAAAAAAAATCCGAAACCGGAAGCGGAAGTTATGCATGTTTTTTTGGTATCACTTTTTTCGTGATTACAATTTTGAAACTTTTATCGCGGATAACGATAGAGGGTCATAAGACAAATCTGTTAGTTTTTGCCGAACTCGCTAGCTTTAAACTGAAAAGCGCTATGATTTTTTGAAAATTTTGAGTTTAACGCCCAATTACTCGAAAACGGATGAATCGATTCAAATGATTTTTATTTTCTGAATAGTATATGAAGGGTAAAATGAGGTGATATAAAAAGTTTTTTGAAAAATTATAAGGGGCCTAAATTACGAATTTTCAAAATTTTGGAAATTTTTCAAAAAATTATTTTCTCAAAACTGCTCCCAAGGAAATTTTTTTTAAAATTCATAGTCGATAGACCATCGCAAGGGGCTATCAGATAATATTTTTTTGAAGAACTCCGATAATTTTTCCTGTGGCGCCTCTCGAAGCTTGGAAGTTGAACTTCCAAACTCCTTTAATTTAATTAAACGAAAAAAAAGATAGGGGAAAGCTGGGGTTTTCACTGAATCGCTCAGTACGTAATGGAGCATATGAATATGGAAAGAAATATTACACTCGTGGATATATGTAAGCGCACCGGCCCCCTCCCCCCTCTTTTTTAGAAAAATTTTTTTTTTATTCTAACGGTTGTTATTTGTTTGCGTCAAAGAATCTTTTTCCGCGAAAATAAAAAAATCGATTTTTTATGCCCTACAAAATATAATTTCCAGGGACTTAGAAAATTTTACCTCGGTAGCAATGGCGATCGGTACTAACAATAAGTAGTTAGACCGCGCGACGTATATAGTAGAGAATGAAGTATGCCTGGTTGCATATTAAAAGGTAATTAAGGGGCACCGCAGATATTTGGCGGGACTTCTTACAAGCCTTGTAAGTCTATTCGTTACGAGGCGAGGTTTTAGGATAGCACTTGAACAACCGTTTTGAGGAAAATATCTCTACTGTTGAATAAAGATGATATTAACAGTTTCCAGTATGGGAAAGTCCAGGGAGGCAGTCGCGTCCACTTATTCATTACTTGTTAGTCGGCTGTTTCGCCTGTCATCTCGCTTCCGTTTGCTGTTTATTTCCTGTGCTTTTTTCTTTGTTAAAAATCTGTCTTTTTCAAGACAAACTTATACAGTTGGCGTTACGCATTCAGGTAATTATAAATCATACGTTAAAAAATTATACTTGTATGTGATTTTTTTAAATTTTTGTTATTAACGCCCGCAGTTTACTAATTATTTGGAATTACAGACAAGAGACAAGACAAGTTTTCGTTGAAAGGTGTGAAGGTGCTGCTTTGTCTTTCAACAGCAATAGTGGTTCCTACCATGACAAATTGCAAAAGAAAATGTTGAGCAATCGACCACGCTTCTACACACAAAAGCTTTGCAAAAAATATCAAATTTAAGAAAAAAGCAACGCTTGCGAAAATACAAATGCTCGCAAAAATCTGTTGGTCCCGATGCTGACTATGGTCTATGTGTGGAAGATATGATATGACTGAAAGTCAATTTAATACTAAAAAATAAATATTTTTAATAAAATTATCTTCCCATGTAGAGGAAATTGTAAAAAATACCAAAAATCAAGCTTTGTCGGACTTGTGGTTTCGAGAAAGAAAATTGAGGCTGACAGCTTCAAACTTTGGAAAAATATGCAACATGCAAAAAAAACTTCTTCCATAAAGCTTGTGGAGTCTTTATTGTACAGGCCACTTCAAGGTAATGTTTGCACAAAATATGGGCAGGACAATGAAGATATAGCAGCGAAAAGATTCGAACATGAAACCAACCTCTAGACAAAAAAGAGCGGTTTAAAGATTTGGCACAAAAAACCTTTGTTAGCAGCTAGTCCTGATAGGCTGTTAGAGGATAATTCGGCTGTTGTCGAAATAAAATGTTCCTACTCTAGTACACATTTGTCACCAGAAGAGGCAGTAAAAGAAAAAGAAATTACTTGGTGCTCACTAATAGACAGTACAATACAATTAAAAGAAAATCACGCATACGTACCAATTACAGGGTCAAATGCTAATTTCTAATGTAAGCAAAGCTTATTTTGTGATTCATGCAGAGAAAGGTATACATATACAAATAAATCAAAAAAATAATGCCTTTTGTCTGAAGATGGTCTAGAAACTACAAAAGTTTTACTTTGGTGCTGTTCTTCCAGAATTATTAGATTCTAGAAGATCAAGGGATTTACCTCTTCGAGATTTTTATTTAGAAGAATAAATGTTTTATTTATATTTGCATTGTTGTTTCTAAGACCATTTGTAGTAATATATTAATTTTGAATATAGAATTTTTTGTAAAAGAAAGATAAACATTTTTTCCCTCTACTAAACTAAATTCGAAAACATAAATTTGTTGACATTTCAAAGCCAACTAAAACAGACTTTTAAAAAGTACTAGACGAACGAAAATAGTGATACCAAAAAATTCGATTAAAAAAAAGAATAACGTAAATAGTTTTAATAACAGAAATAGGTACATATGTATTCCAAATCAATTAAAACTTTCTATTTTTTCATTTTCTCGTAAAATCAAAAATAAGTTTTTGTTCCTCTTGTAAATTGTATTCGGAAACATACGGTATATACATGTTTTTTAAAATACATAACAATTGCATAGATATTGCCATGAATCTAGTAAGACTAATTATAATTTTCTTCTATTTGTTAGTTTGCAACTTTTTGAATTCAAAGACACTTTTGGTTTTTCAATACATAAAATGTTCCATTATGGCCGGGTAATAAAACGATTATCTACCCATCACCGTAATAAAGTTGGGTTGACATCGACGGCATGCCACGCTAAAATTAAAAACCAAAAACAAAAAAATAAATATAATATCTATCTATGCACCGGAGGACTGTAAACCGGCTGAAGAGAAGCAGAAATTTTATAACGACCTTCAAAGAACGATAGATGCAATACCTCAATCAGAATATATCGTCGTAGCAGGTGAATTATCCAGTATGTCTGCCATCGATCTGCGTGTTGTTGTGTTCTTCAAGGTAAACTGCTTATAATTCCAAAATCCGGATTTGTATAGCCTCCCAATTAATACAGGAACTTTCCCAAATGTTACAGGATACAGGTAAGTGATAGCTTTTACCTTTTATAGTTAGCTTTGTAGCACTCGTAATTCCAAATATAATGTTCATACACTTTCTAGGTTAGGTGAAGGTATTGATCGGATCAATTTGCACTTATTGAATATTGATCCTAGATTTTCAATTAATAATCAATGGATTCTCAGAAAAATGAAGCACTTTGGTAGTTTAATAAAGGCGGATATTGCACTAGTCGGAACCAAATCAATTGGGTAAGTATTCACTTATAAATGTCGTTGTAATTATACGAAGCACAGGTAAATAATACACTTGAACTCTATTAAGCATTTATTAACTTATGCAACTGTAGATAAACGATGACAATATAAAACACACACAGGTTACAACACAGAAATTTCATTACGAAGTTAAACAATACGACGAGGACTTATAAAAATTAGCAAATGGCAAGTAACAGGTTTAATTAGCAATCAAAATTATCAAGTGAAGCTCATTTTACAAAATTCTCTTTTTATAGCCTCGCAACAAAAAACGCACGTTTCCATGGAAACAATGCAAAACTTTTCATTCTAAAACAAAATACTAACAATCAAACTTGTTACCACAGAATTTCAGCCAATAGGAGGCGAGTATGAAAATGGACCAAATTACCTGAAATTTAAATTAATTAAAATAACTTTCTTATGCACCATGTTAGGCAAAAACTAAAATTAGATTTGAAATCTGCATAAAAAATGGAAAATTCCAACACCTCACACGATGCATAAAAAAATAAACCTAACCAAACTCATATATGCTAAAACTATAAACTAATAACAAATACTTAAATTAATAATAAACAAACATTCAAATATACCAAATTAATCTACACACACCCTACTATCATATAAATTACATTTTAATCCAGTACACACACACAAATAACAAGAATTTAGGCAATTTAGAAAATTTCAAGGTCACAGACCAAACAAATCTAAATAAATAAATACAAAGTTGTTACACAC
>JABXWE010025981.1:0-16442 GCA_014611495.1 Limonius californicus
ATTTCTAATGACCTGCTCAATTACGCCTCCCAAATCAATCACTGCATCATCGTGGGAGATTTCAATTCCCGTCACACAGATTTTAATGACATCATCACAAACCGAAACAGTAGATTTCTAATCAACTCTCTGAATAATCTCCCCCTCGCCCGCCTTCGAAATGATCTCCCTACTTGCATAACTCATACGGGTGCTCTATCGTTGATCACATTTTAGTCACCCGACAATCTAACCCCCTTCACAAACCCCGATTCCTCCATCGGCACAACAGTTACTTCTGATCAACTCCCAGTAATTTCAAATCTATTTTTCCCTGCCCCCCAGTCTCCATCAGATTTTGTAACAATCTTTGACTACCCCAATGCCGACTGGAACAATTTTCAAGAATTTATTTCGCAGAATCTTGCCCCCATTGCCCCAACAGAAATCCCAGCCACCATCGAAGACCAAATCTCAGAATTCACCTCTTATAATTCAAGCCAGAACCCTTCATATTCCGAGTAAACGCATCCCCAAACATCAAACTCCCCTCCCCCAACGCATTCTCGACCTCATCCGCCACAAACGGCGAGCCTATCATGATTATTCTCGAACTCGCCTCCCCATCTTCGAAACCAATTTCAACCGACTGAATTCACAAATCTGTCAATTGTTATGTTCATTTAAATTGTGCCGCTCTGTCTGGATTAGAGTCGTACTTTAATTGCCGCTTCATAGGAATTAAAATTCTATGTTAATTGCCAACTTCTTATGTCGATTACAGTTTTCGTTATTTTTTTAAGATTGAGTTACGAGGGGCCAATTCCGCAAAGCCTTGAAGTTTCCCTTTGTAAGCCAAAATTGCCGATTTATGTTTTATCTGCACCTGACCATGGACGCTTTCTGCGAATTTACGTCTCAAATCTTTCCAGAACAATTTCATCATATTTCTCAAGGTGGCGTAATATTTTAGACCAATGCATGTTCACGTAGCGTTTAACTCTTCAGTCAGCCTTAACATCTTCGCGACTCCGGTCTACAAATTCCATCTACGGGGGCCGTTCAGAAATTAAGTACTCCAGTAGGCGCTAGGCTCTTGATACGAAACGACGTCCTTTTTTTCTGATAACGAGTACATTCGCGGTTCCTCCGCTAAATCAAGTTTTACCGTATCATAGTTTTGCCTTAGGCAAAAAGAGAATCTCGACGAAGTCGAATCTGAATAAATATTAGCAGTGTTAGCCTGGAAACAGAGCAATTAAGTGTAATTGTTCGTTTGATTCATTCGGATACAAGTGATTGAACCCGAGAAAGTTGTGCTTCGTTGTTCCACTCGTTTGAACCCGTAAAAGTGGAAGTAAACTAATTCCCAGAGGCGTACCAACGGATGTTTCATCTCGCAGTTTTCTGAAGAAGTTGTCTACCTTTTTTTTCCCGGGCCTGAAAGTACCCCAGACTGTACCTGCATCTGGAAAACAACCTGAAAACTGAACCTTTTTTTATGTAACAAGAAACGACCTTCAGTCGCCTATTGTCCTTTGTCGTATTACTAATTGTAAAAAGTAATTTTTGTTATATTGTGTGACTCTTGTAAACTCCGATGCCACTGGCCACGTAGTTGTTTGAAGAATGTAAATAACGTCCGCCAGCGACGTCGAGTTCTCCCCTTGAACGTTCAAATTAAAAGTTTGTAATATGGAACTATAAAATCACCATTTGCTGTCATTCTTTTGTACTTTTGTCATTTCCAATAATTTAATTATGTGTTTTAAAATTTACCGCCTCTTTTTATTATTGTGTATTTTATATTTGTGTGCATGAATTTTGCAAGCTTTCTAAACAGAAGGGAGGCACAATAAAGGTGAATACGATTCCCGTAAGCTGCCGGCTTCTGGGCCTTCCACGAGAACTACTAGAAAGATTTCCCCCCGTAAGCGATTTCCGCGAACCCACCGCTACTCCTCTGAGCTAATTTGTAGGCCTTTTTCCACCTATCCGGTTGCGGGTCAACGAAAAGGCTCGTTTGGCCCGTAACACAATCTCTAGATTACCGCGACGGGAAGCATTTTTCCGTCTCCTATACGGCTAGCGCAACCGAGTCGGGCGAGTGCGCTAATCGTGTAGGAAACGGATGCGAGACCTGCATCTCCGTTCCCTAATGGGCTAGCGCACCGCATGCAATTAATTTGCTAACTACCCCACATCGGCTATTCTCTGACAGCGTTGAGCTTGCTAGTTTGGCACTTGGAAAGAATTTTGATAGCCACCTTTTTTATGGGTATGAAGGAAACGAACAGTGAGATGATACAGTCACCATCCTGCGGTAATCGGGATTTTGAACAGCCTATGCGAAATGAACTAGATGGTAATATCGTTCCAACTGAAGAAGTGAAACCGTCAGATAATTCTTCTGATGAGATAGCTGAGGAGTTTAACGCAGAACTTATATTGTTTCAGGATAATTTAAAGAAACTTCATATCTTTGCAGAGTCTCATCCTTCCAAATTTATGCTGAAGAACATAAAGGAACTAAACGCAAATGTAAATGTTATTGAAAGTGAACAAGGTTTTTACGAAATTTGTTCAGCGGTAAAAAATACAAGGCTTGGGAGACGGATCAAAGTCCAACCAGCATCAATTGCGCGCCGTAAGAAGAGAGAACTGCATGCAGGCAGGTAGACCAGCTAACACCGAACCGAGGACGAAAGTCAATAAGAAGAAAAGACCATCGAGTGCAAATATTTTTCTCAACACAACAAATGCAAAAAGTCATGGCAGTGCTCACTAGTTGTTCAGAATATTAATCTGAATTTCTTTTTACGGTGAAATTATTTTTTTTTTGTTAGCCCTCTTCAATGTATATTTTCTTTAATTAGAGGTGCGATAATGTATGATGAAGGCAGGATGAAAAGTTCCGCGGTCAATGCTTGCCGCCATTTTTTTTATATTATTGCATTACTCTATTTTGTACTTATCTCCTTTATTATTGTTACTTAGGATAGGTACTTACCTACCTACTTACCTGAATGGCATTACTTTTTTATACCTACCTACTTAATAAAACATTTAGTAAAACTTTTTAGTAACCCCTTAGGGAACGGAGATGCAGGTCTCGCAACCGTTTCCTACACGATTAGCGCACTCAGTTGCTCTAGCCCTATAAGAGACGGAAAAATGGCGACGGGAAATCTTTCTGGGCCAAATTTTAATCTCTCACCAGCCAAAAATCAAAGCCCTTCCACCAACTCAACTCCAATAACATCATCCTAAATAACCCCCAGGATAAAGGCAACTGATTTGCCCAAACCCTCCACCAAGTCCCCGAAGATCCCTCTTTCAATCAACGCTTTTTCAACCATATACAACTCATACTTGTCCATTTCATGTAAAAACGCCTTCACAATCATGATCCACAAACCCAGCAAAGACCCCATAAATCCCACTTCTTATAAAACCATTTTTCTTTTCTCAACAACATGAACAAACTTTGGTTTTTGACCCCACCGATCCACTAGAAACCCTATCTTTGAATTGCACACTGACTCGAGCAAAAATGCCAACCTGAACTGGTGCACCCTCGCCGTCTTTCTAGACATAGAGCGTGCATTTGATAAGGTGTGGCACGACGGTCTTATCCACAAACTTATCGCCCTAAATCTCAATCCCGCCTTCATCAAGCTTGTGGACTCAATTCTCAACAACCGCTCTTGCAGAGTTAAAAGTCCAAAACTCATTTTCTTTCCCTGTTCACCTCCACTCCGGCGTCCCCCAAGGAGCAGTTCTGTCCCCCCTACTCTACATCATTTACTCCCAAGACTTTCCAGTCACAGATCCAGCCAGAACCTAAACCAGGCTCTTCGCCGACGACACCGCCATCTGGTCCTCCCAACGCACTTCCGAATTAGCCTCCCGAGAAATCCAAACAGCCCTCACTAGAATCCACACTTGGACCTGCAAGTGGCGGATAAAACTCCATGCTGACAAATCAAATTCTATTTTTCGCAGGTACTCCAACATGTCCAAAAATCCATGATTCGATCCTCATCTCATCAATCTCTCAATTAATAACCAGCCAATTCTCCTCTCAAACCAAGCAAAATATCTTGGAATCACATTTTCTCACACTTGCTTTCTATTACCAGACCTCCGAGAAACAGTTTGCAACCGCTCCAATCTTCTCCGTCGTATTCAAGGTTGTAATTCTGTACTTACAACACCTTCATCCGCCCCATAATCGAATACTGTGCCCCCATCTACGCCTCCCTCCCACCTTGTGCCCTAGAACAAATCCACCAATGCGAACGACAAATTTTCAGGTTAGACTTTCGATACCCCAGCATACTAATTCAGGAAAACTCAGGCATTACTCTCATCTGCCGCCGCCTCCAAAAACTTCAAAAATCCTACATCATCCGCACCCTCAACGGCAACAACCCAAGCAACCCTCCGAATTGCTCCCAGACGCCGCAACCGAATCTCCAGAAAATCCCGAAGGAAACTGAAGCACCCCCTCACAGTCCAAGTCTGTATACAGATCTCCCAGACGACCTCCTCGACCTTGTTGAAAACACCACCCTCACCATGCGATGGGCATTGTTAATACTCACAGCCAATAAATTTACAGATACCATTCCAATGCAAAAACCAAAGAAGTAAGATCTCAAATCACGCGCCCAGAAGCAGAAGCGAGCAACAGCTAGAAGGAAGAAAGGAAGCCCAGGGTTGAAGAGGAGCAAATCCTACAACGGCCCACCCACACAGGATATAATTAATTATTATTATAAATGAAATGTAATATCTTAAGTTTTGTGAATAAACATATATCATTTATGAATGTGGCCATTTAGTTCAAATTTAATGGTGTATTTATTTACACGTACAGAACATTTTTAGTGTTGTTTGAATTTTATAGCACATTGGAATGGGGTTATAAAATAGTGTAGATCTAAAATGTGTCCCAGTTAAGAATATAAACCCTTATATACAGGGAATTTTTCTTTTTAGTATACATTGCCTATGTATACTATTAAAAAGAACGCGTCAATTATGTCTATTGTGTAGGCAAACAACTATACACACAGACAACTCAAGCATGGTGTGGCCAAAAAACACTCAAATTAATTCAAGGTTAAAAAATAAAATTAATCTTTATTTAGTGTCTTTTTGCTATTTTTATACAACCATGTACAGTAAAGACGAAAAAGTGGAAATCCTAATGTGGTATCAGAATGGTAACAGCTTAAGAACCGTGAGAGACTTATTTTCACTAAAATATCCAGAAAGACCTATTCCTTGTATTCGAACCATACAAACAATTGTTAGAAAATTTAAATCAGAGGGATGCGTAATAAATTCCCTTAAAATAAGAACTAAAAGTAATCAGGTTTTAACCGAAGTAAGGAAATTAAATATTTTATACTACGTTGAAGAAATCATAATTAATAGTTATAACAAAAAATAATAATTAAAGGATGTTTGCAATGGGCGGGAACTGAACTCGGATCAACTGCTTGGAAGGCAGCAATGCTGACCATTACACCACTTTGCCGTTGATGTATTTGTTTTGTACAAACGAAATATAATGTTCACGGCCCTTACGGAAACATCACCCTGTTAATTTTTGCATTTAACCAATAAGTCATTGTTTGCATCCTATAAATAGGGTGAAATTCTTATTTAATATAAAAAGTGCAACAACATAACCTTCGTACTCAAATAATTCACAACTACAGTGACGTTTACTTCTGATTTTTAGTTGTCGGTATAGTTGGTTGCATACACAATAGGCGAAATTACGCGTTCTTTTTAAAAATATACATAGGCAATGTATACTAAAAAGAAAAATTCCCTGTATATATATCTTTGTTAGTTTTGATTTGAATTAAAATTTTCTCAAAGATAGAACACACTATGTTCCACTTATGACCATAAAATCATTCAGCCCATTCAAATGCAAAACCTCCTGTAATACCAAAATTAATTGAAGAAATCGTAAAATCACATTATTAGGCTTTTTTTATCAGAAAATTTCACAAATGGAAGTTGTTCAGAATTATCCAAAAAGCTTAAATCCAAAGTTTCATCAAGATTAAAAAATGCTTAAAAGTCCGAAAATATTATTTTGCTGGGTTTCTGTGGTTAGAAAGAAAGTCATGCTTTGACAATTTTGTTTGTAATAAAACGTAAGCAACTGACAGTGTACGTAGACTACCATGTGTTCTATCTTTGAGGAAAATTTGATTCAAATCAAATCAAAACTAACAAAGGTTTAAGGGCGTTACACTCTTAAATGGGACACACTGTAGATGTAGAGTAACAATTGTTTGAAAAACTAAAAAATTGACTTTTTTTAAATTAAATTTTCCCTGTAACAAAGATCATCAAAATTTAAGAAGGTATTTACATACACTTTGCTGGGACAGCACAAAACTACTGAAAATTATGAATGGAAACATTCCACTGTGCGACAAAATAGTTGGAGTAATTTGAATTGCAATTCACTGATTATTGGTACGTTCTACCTTTATAGGCATTCTGTTCGCGCCATAAAAACTTTCGCCGAGAAGGACACTTTTAGTCCAAGAGATTTTCAGCCACTCTAACGGCTAGTTTTAAATTTTATTGTTATATTGTAGTTAAGCAGTTTACCTAAAATAAGTTTATTTTTATTATTAAATTGCGCTTGGATCCTTTTATTTGTTGTATTTTCTTATTTGTTTTTATTACGTTGGTCTACCGCCGCTGCATCTTTATTTTTTATACAGATACTTTACCAATAGCACGTTTCGTTTCCCCACCATTTTATTGTACAGCTACGGGATATGTGAATATTAAATTTGGCAATAAACACTTATATCCACAGACGTTGAACTTGGCAATTTATTTTATACTGAGAAAAAGTGAAGTCATTTATGTATTTACTGTTCAATGAGGCTTGCCTCGCACACATTGTACTTTAACGAATACAACCATTCTACGAAGTCAATAAATAAAACATTGTAATATGCATTTATATTTAATAACCCAAAATTTTCCATTATTCCTTATACCATAGTGATTAACAATAGGTCATATGTATAACCGTTTTCATAAAAATTAACACTCAGTATTGTAGACATAAAACACCTCTAATAAAACACTGACGTTATATTAAAACAGACTGAAAAATTAAAAAAGTGTTAACCGTATGTACAGTAAATTGAATTATATAAAACCAGAAAAATTTCAAGCTTTTTTACATTTTTTTTTCTCCACAATTGCCATCTACATTACTGTCTCGGCAACAATAAGCAATATGACAAGTATAAGTTTACTTTTTTTATTACTTTTACGGTTTTGCAATTTTTTTAAATTTTTGTGTACTTGAAAATTACTCTGCCTTCACCTGTACAGCGGTCTGCTTGGCCTGGTGGGCCTGCAAAACGGCCACGGCCTCCTCTACCTTGGTCTTGAGGGATTCGTTGTGCTCCAGCATGTGCAGCAGCTCGGAATTGTCGATCTCCAACAGCATCCCGGTGATCTTGCCGGCCAGCTCAGGATGGGTGCGCTGGATCAGCGGGAACAGACGCTCGCCCAGCATCTGCTTCTGCTCCTGGGGCGGAGCGGCGGCCAACATGGACGCAGTCAACGGCTCCTGGCCTTGAACATGCACCGCCTGCTGGATGTGGGCGATTCCAAACGCCTGCGGTGGATTACGCATATTCGGAGTATACTTGTAGTTGGTGGGACGGTTAGCCCCGGCGTTGACGTTCTGGTTGGCTACAGGACGCTTCTGCATGTTGGGGGGCTGCTGGGGGGGAGCGTTTGCATTCCTCATGACTCCGGCATGGTTGGGATGGCGCGGCGCGGCTCTGTATGAGTTCTGCATTCCAGCCGCATAAGCATTCGCCCCACCTAGGTGGAAAATCAAAAATTATTATCCATTTTGTTCGTGCTTTTGTGTGAAAAGGTTACTGTGACACGTTTTATGTGTATGTATTTCAAACTACATTTTTTTAACGGCATTTAGATAAATCCTATAATAATCTTTAGTATGGTTTTCCCCAAGTGGATTACATATGGACGCTAATATTGTATGTAAACAGATCATAGTTCACGCCTTTTTTGATTTATTATATTATTACACAACTTCTTAGGGAAGCACTTTTGTACTAAGGTATGTTGGATTTAATCGGTCCGATTTCACCTGTGTAGAAGCTGCAGTCAAGCTGTCCCTTTACTTTCAGGATATGTGTATAAACGCCCATGATAAAAAGCTATTTTATAATAATCTCTAATTCCAGAATAACACATTTATGTATTGTGGCATTCTAAATGCAAAACAGGATGTGGCACAAAAATGCTAATATAATTGAGTTTTATGCACCCATTACACTTACCACATTTCATTTGTTTATTTTAAAACAATAAGAACAAATAAACACCTGGTATTTTATGTAAGATGGCGTGACACTTCATATTGCAAAATATAATCATCTTACCTTTTTTTTTTAACAGATTTAATAAAAATACGATACCAAACAATTATCCAAAAATCTATAATTACAAATAGTTCAGACTCGAAACCCAGTGATTACATTCATTCAGCATTTTTGAAGAACAACGCCACAAGCTGTTGCAAACCTTGCAGAAAGGTCAATGAACTTTGAAACTCATAAATGCAGATTTCTGAGTCAGAGTGTTAAATAATTTAAGGATTCAGTTAGAGCTGGCATTGAAATAACAAATGAAAAACAAAGTCCGTATATGGCTTAGTTAGATTCCTATACAACTCATTGTATACACTTGCAACACAGTCTGTTAATTTTAGTTCCAAAATGGCAGACATAATCGTCAAATAATTCTACATGTGGTGGGAATAGTATGTTGAGCTGGAGCTACATGTAGCTATTTTGGTTACGCAAGATTTCCAACACCTAATCAAAATTAATCTAGAAGTGAGACTGAAAGAAGAAAGAAAAAACGAAGACAACATTGAGAAGAAGTGGAGCGAGATGAAAGAGAAAATAAAAGAGTGCAGCAAACCGAGTCTTAAAGAAGAAAAGAAAAGAGAAAGCTGGTTCAACTCCGAGTGTGTAAAGGAAAGAAAAGAAAAACTAAAAACAAGACAAAGAATGTCAGAACACGGAAGACAGAGAAAAGTACGCAGAACAAAGAAGAAAGACAAAAAGATTTTTCAGGGAAGTAAAGAGAAAATTCTGGCAAGGAAAGGCAGAGCAAATAGAAGAATATTACAAAAATGGAGAGATACAAAATTTCTACCAAGAAATAAAGCAAAGAAGAAGAGGATATCAACAAATACCAACAGCATTCGAAGACGAAAACGGAAGGAGAGTAAGTAACAAAGAACAAATAGTCCAAGGATGGAAAAGATACTTTCAATGCCTGCTGAACGAAGGAGAAACCAGAACAGAAACCAGAAAAAACGAAGAAAACAATAAAAGCCAGAGCCCTGGAGAAATAGAAGAAAATGAAGGAGCAGAGGCATCAGAAAACATAGAACCCCCAACTGAAGAGGAAATAAGAACTACTCTAAGAAAGTTAAAAAATGAGAAAGCTCCAGGAAAAAATGGTATTGAAAACGGACTAATCAAGTACGGCGGAGAGGAACTAATAAAAGAAAAAGGTACACGAACTAATCACCAAAATATGGAAGAAAGAGAATATCCCAATAGAATGGACCGAAGCATTAATAACACCTATTCATAAGAAGGGAAAGAAAACAATCTTCAATAACTATAGAGATCTTTGCTAGATACTATGTATAAGATACTTGCGACCAGTATAAGAAACAAACTACAAACCTACACCGAAAAAGAAATATCCAAATACCAAGCAGGTTTCAGACCCGGCCGTTTAGTGACCGACCAACTTTTCATTTTAAAAGAAACGCAAGACATATGTAATGAATACAACAAGGAAATTCATGTCGTGTTCATAGACTTCTTAAAAGCTTACCACACCTTAAAGAGAGAAATGATACACAAGGCGATGGAGGACCTAAAAATACCCGAAAAAATGATCAGACTTGTGCGGATGATATTACAAAACTCAACGAATAAAATCAAATGGAAAGGAAGGATATCAGAGAGTTTCCAGGTGAAAAACGGGGTAAGACAAGGAAATCCACTTTCCACGAGCCTATTTAATACAGTACTAGAATATGTAATAAGAAAAAGCGGAATAAACAGAAGGGGTAGCATAATCAACAGAAGGTACCAATGCACAGCTTACGCGGACGACTTGGTAATAATAGCCAACAATAAGGAAGACCTAAAAAAAAAAAAGAAACACACAAAGTCGAAAGCGAGGCGAGGGAAGTGGGTCTCGCAATCAACGGTGGGAAATCCAAATACATGGTGATGAATCAACAAAACCAACACATAGCCAAAATCTAATAATAGAACGGCAAGGTGAAGAAACACTGGAGATGGAGAGTCAGGAATTTTACTTACCTAGGTGTGCAAATTACAGAAGACGGAAGAGAAGAGGAAGAAACCAAACAGAGGACAACAAAGGGAGACAAAACGGCCCGGGCCTTAGCATCAATTCTAAATACTTATCGTGGAAAACGAAGATACAAACATATAAAACAGTGCTGAGGCCGACAGTGACATATGGGTGCGAGATATGGAAGCTGGGAGTGGTAAAACAGAACAAATTGCTGGTATGGGAACGCAAGATACTAAGAAAAATATATGGGGGAATCAAAGTAGTTGGGGAATGGCGGAGAAGAACCAACAAAGCGCTAGAAGCATTATACAAAGATCCTACAATAGTACCAACATGTGAAACAACAGCGAGTTAGATGGTTAGGACACGTCCAAAGAATGGAAATGGGAAGACTGGCCAAAACGATGCTGCAAATAAGCCCAATAAGGAGGAAAGTGAGAGGAAGACCAAGAAACAGATAGCAGCCGGAAGTGCTGCAGGACCTGAGAGACATGGAAATAAAGGACTGGAGAAAGAAAGCTGTAGATAGAAAAGAATGGAGAAAAATAACCCACGCAATGGGCCCTCACGGCCTGCGAAAGCCTTATATATAATAAAAATTAATATTTCTAAAATTTCTAACTTGAATTACTCTTCATATTAGCATCTGACATAACCGTATTCTAAAATTAAAAAATAAAAATATGCATACTGTGACACTGTAACGTTTCTTTAAGGGAAGAAATACATATTTGCCGCTAAAAATGGTGCATTTTCTTTTGGCTAAACGTTTCTGTAAACTGTTTTCATTAATTTTCCTTTTTTAAATGCATACTTTAGGTTTAGAAAATTAAAACAGCCAACAGGTATTTATTATCGCCCAAATTTAAGCAGTTTCTTACAGAAAATCGGTTGATTTCTACTTTTACAATATGTTTACTTAATTTCAGCATCAACTAACAGAATCACTTTGGATCCAAAACGGTGGAATGTGGCTACTTGTTTTTGATTTAATAGTTTAACTGAAGTCTATTGATCTTGAAAAGTTTCAAATGTTTTATGCAGTGTATCGAGGATACGAGTTTCATGCAGGTGGATCTCGTAAACAGTCTGATGTAAGCAACCTGGGTTAAGCGAGAAGAATTGTTTCAAGTCTCAAGAACTACCATCATCCAAATTCATATTCTAGGATGTTTATTTAATTTTCAATATAAACAGAAACTACCAAAATTTTCAATGTTTGTTTTTTGTACATACTTTCTTTGTTAAAAATTTCATTTCGTTTCAAAAACCTAATCAAGGGTGTTCAAATTTGACACCGGTAACTATAATATTATAATTCTTGTTTCAATTGATATGCTTCGTCACCCTGAATTCGCTAAATTCTAGTCAATTTGGTCATAATTCTTACTCAAGCAGATGCAACAAAGTAGAAGTGCCTTTCCCAGTTATTAGTTTGATTTAATTGCTATCCATTTTACTTTCCCATACCTTATAGGTATAGGGTAAGTATTGAATTCATGAACATTTTCGAAATCGAGATTTTAACGGAAATATCCGTTTTGGGTCTCTAGGAACCCAAAAAAGTGGTTTTTAAAAAATGTCTGTCTGTGGGTGGGTATGTACGTACGTACGTATGTACGTACGTATGTATGTGACGCTCCTACAGCCGAAAGTATTGCTCCGATTTTGATGCGCTTTGGAATGCGGGGGTGTATCGAAAATTCATCGAAAAAATAAGCTTTTCAAAAAAATCCGAAACCGAAAGCGGAAGTTACGCATGTTTTTTTGGTATCACTTTTTTCGTGATTACAATTTTGAAACTTTTATCGCGGATAACGATAGATGGTCATAAGACAAATCTGTTAGTTTTTTGCCGAACTAGCTAGCTTTAAACTGAAGGGCGCTATGATTTTTTGAAGATTTTGAGTTTAACGCCCAATTACTCGAAAACGGATGAATCGATTCAAATAATTTTTATTTTCTGAATAGTATATGAAGGGTAAAATGAGGTGATATAAAAAGTTTTTTGAAAAATTATAAGGGGCCTAAATTACGAATTTTCAAAATTTTGGAAATTTTCAAAAAATTATTTCTCAAAAACTGCTCCAAGGAATTTTTTTAAATTTCATATGTCGATAGACCTCGCAAGGGGCTATCGATATGTTTTTGAAGAACTCCGTAATTTTCCTGTGGCGCCCTCTACGAAGCTTGGAAGTTTGAAACTTCAAACTCCTTTAATTAATAAACGAAAAAAGATAGGAAGCTGGGGTTTTCACTGAATCGCTCAGTGCGTAATGGAGCATATGAATATGCAAAGAAATATTACACTCGTGGATATATGTAAGCGCACCGGCCCCCTCCCCCCTCTTTTTTAGAAAAATATTTTTTTTTATTCTAACGGTTGTTATTTGTTTGCGTCAAAGAATCTTTTTCCGCGAAAATAAAAAAAATCGATTTTTTATGCCCTACAAAATATAATTTCCAGGAACTTAGAAAATTTTACCTCGGTAGCAACAGCGATCGGTACTAGTTAGACCGCGCGACGTATATAGTAGAGAATGAAGTATGCCTGGTTGCATATTAAAAGGAAATTAAGGGGCACCGCAGATATTTGGCGGGACTTCTTACAAGCCTTGTAAGTCTATTCGTTACGAGGCAAGGTTTTAGGATAGCACTTGAACAACCGTTTTGAGGAAAATAACTCTACTGTTGAATAAAGATGATATGAACAGTTTCCAGTATGGGAAAGTCCAGGGAGGCAGTCGCGTCCACTTATTTGTATTAATTGACTGCTTAGAAATGTATGTAACATTCAGTCCTTATTTTCCTTAAAAATAGATAACATTCGTTGGTACACCAGCATAAGGCCAGAATAACAATTAAATTTATATTTCAATTTAAGAAGATATCACGGCGAAAACGTAAATTATCATAATAAACTTTAATATTTTGTCAGGTTGATATGGTACTTAAATTAAAATGAAAAAATATGGAAATTATATATTTTATGAGAATTTGAAGTGAATTTTAATAAAGATGGTGAACTTTATGATTGTAAGTTATAAATATCGGCAATGCGATCCGAACTACATGTAAACATTTGACATGTACGTGTGACTTCATGTCGAAGCTTGGTGTGTCCACAAACAAAAGCACGTGATTGTCAGTTTATAGCCTGCAGTACGTGAAGGTTAGGTTCCGTGAATTGTTTTAAACTGTCGTAAAAATTAGATAAAATTCCCTCCTGCTTGGTAGTGGATTGTGATAGCAAATTATTGAGAAACACAAATGTACAATTTCATAGAATTCCCTCTAAATTTATTATCTAAATCCCTTCTTAAATGGCATTGAATGCTATATTTCCACTTTCACCAAGCTGAAAAATTACGTGATTTTTAACCACGTGATCTTTGTTGGTACACCGAACCGCATACCACCAGTGACAGCGGCCAAAAGCAGCAAAAACGTTTGAGAATTAGGCGGAACAGATATATTATATATTAGTGTTGTCTGTTTCTGTGATAAAAGAGAAGTAAAGTGATCCCAAATAGCGTTATTTTTTCTCTAATTCCTTTCCTATATTATATGCATACACAAATTAAATAATGGGTGCATATATATGTAGTTCATAACATTTTGGTCTGCAGCCCGGCAAACGTACTTATTTTTCAAACTTGGCCCAGTGCCCAAAAGGGTTGGCAGTCGCCAATTTAAATGATCTTCGTAGTCTTTGAAATGCCGGAAAAGTCTCCACATTTAACTGAATCTTTATCTTTTACCTTTTAGATCCCTTGCAAACCTAACAGCTAAATATTTAATTGATTAAAATATTAAGGAAATAAAATTGTGGTTTGTATTTCAAAACAAAACCGTCGCTTATTTTAAGTTTTACTGTGTATATTTCTTGCGTCGCCCTAACACAAAGCAAACCATATTATATAATGGTGACAATATAATAAACATACCTTGCGGAGCATGGGCCGGCCAACGGGGCGAGTTGCGAATTTGAGCCATTTGGGACGCATAGAAGCGCTGCTGTTGCGGGAAAGTGGGCACGAAGTAGCCGCCGGTGTTTCCAGGCTGGATGTACTGTCCCATTTGGTGCTGCATGCGCATGTTGGCCATGCGCTGCATGAACTGGGAGGTAAGATGGGCTTTGCGATCTTCTTTGCGCTGGGCCAAAGCCACGTACAATGGCTTGGTCCCAACGATGCGCCCATTCATCTCGGTCACAGCCTTTGTGGCTTCCTCGGGCGAAGAAAAGCAAACAAACCCGAATCCCTTGCTGCGGCCTTCCTCCAACATAACCTTAGCGGAGGTAATGGTTCCAAAAGGTGCGAATTCTTTGCGCAAGATTTCATCATCAACAGAGTCGTCCAGGTTCTTAATATAAAGATTGACGCCTTGGAAGCGGTTCATGCGCTCAATTCTAAGCTGGTCGAAACGGCGTTTGAGTTCCTGTTGGCGTTCCGCCTTCTTCTGGGCCCGCCCAACATACAAAGGCTTGTTCTCGATTAGTTCTTTACCGTTGAGCTCTTCCACTGCAGCTTCGGCGCTTTGCGGATCTTCGAACGCGACAAACCCGAAGCCGCGGGACTTCCCGTCCTTCTTGTTCATGATCTTCAAGCTCGTGATGCGGCCGATCTTCTCGAATATTTCGCGGAGTTGATCTTCCGTCATATCTTCGCCGAAATTCTTCACGTAAACGTTGGTGAAGAGCCGGGCCTTTTCGCCCAACTCCTTTTCGCGCTCCTTGCGGGAGATGAAGCGGCCCACGTATACTTTCTTCCCGTTCAGCAACATACCGTTGACCTGCAATTAAATTTAAAAAAATGAGCGAAACGGCTTCCCGTACGTCTGTCTCTGCATATTTAGGAATATGCAGATATTTTTTTCTAACACTCGTATAAAAAGGCGAAACCGTGTTATACGGTATTTTCATTTTTATAACTACCGGTAATTTATTTTTATTTAAAACAGTCATAACTTAACAAAAGCTTTAGAAATTGAAATACATAACCGCCACATAAAATAAAGTACGGGGATTTCCCTATATTTATTTTTCTCCATACGGCTTGCGATTACATTGGAAACACCAAAAAGAATAGAAATTTATAAAACTACATGCAAGGTAATAGCAGGATTTTCCATGCACTAAAGTGTAAAAATACAGTATGTAGCAATTCTTTAATTATGTCAGATTCACGGCTAATTCATTTTCTCCGTTTTTGGTAGCAACCGAAAAAAGTATTTCGGTAAAGTAGTCCAGTTTTAGAAAAGTAGCGAATATTTTAGGCAAACAAAACAAGATGGCCGACTTCCGGTTCAAACGGAGGAGGCATTCTTAATTTTTTTTTAATGGAACCCCCTGTTTTTGTGGACTAATGAAATTAGTGGACATTTTCTTTGTAAAAGCTATTTATAACTGTCGGCCGGAAATTATTAATAAGCCCTTATTATTTACTAACTTCAGCCCGGCGGAAAAAATATGCTTTAGTCGCAGTGATAAGCTTCAGGTAGTGGCTAATTTGGGTAAACAAAACAAGATGGCCGATAATTTCCAGTTTAATTTAAGAACAGAATTTTTTTAATAGAACACCCTGTCTATTTTAAGCTTGCTTGATTATATATTTACACTTTAAAAAACTATAATACTATCGCCGATCTAAAGTTAATAAGAACGGAAATATTTGCATTTGAAAAATCATTAGAAATGATTTTATACATTCCAAATGCAAATGTTTCTTGGCTGAAACCGGAAGTCGGCCATCTTGTTTTGTCCGAAATATGTAAACTTTTACCAAATGTTTTTCCAATACTTGAGCAAAGCAACTCCTCCAGAATTTAAAAAACGAGCATATAAATGATGTGTAGTTTTGCTATTAAATTTTTAGCGAGTCAATTATTGAAAAATGGATATTACCTTTCCAATGAGCTCAATTTCAATTAGATAGCTCTTATAGTTCCCGATATATGAATTTTTAATAAGAATAGTCTTAGTTTTCCAATTTTTCGTGGGGGGGGGGGGG
>JABXWE010025982.1:0-15448 GCA_014611495.1 Limonius californicus
TCGCAATCAGTAAAAAATGTAAGCAAGTAATAAAGGATTTTGTACCGGTAAATGAAAGACTAGCGGTATTAAAAATTAAGGGAGAATTCTTTAATGTAGTTATAATAAACGTGCATGCACCAACGGAAGTTAAAGATACAGAAGAAAAAGTAAATTTTTATGCAATGCTGGAAAAAGAAACAGAAAAAATAGGAAAACATGATATTAAAATCGTCATAGGCGATCTAAATGCGAAGGTTGGAAAAAATTTACAGAGAAATAGTAGGTAGACATAGTCTGCAAGATTCGCGCATAAGGATATACATAAGGTGACCTGGGTCTCGCCAAACGGTCAAACAGAAAATCAGATAGACCAGGTGTTGATAGACTCAAGGCATTTGTCAGATATACAAGACGTTAGGAGCTATAGAGGGGCTGATGGAAACTCAGATCATTACCTGGTGGTGGTAAAATATAAACAAAAGATAGCGGCAGCAAGAGAGAAAGAAGGAGAAGGTAAAAGCGGGTATAATACAGAGAGGCTAATAAAAGATCAAGAGGTACAGCGGAGGTATGTGGAAGCATTACAAAAAAAGCTAGAGGAGAAGAAGAAAGAACCAGAAGAGAGTGTGGAGGGAAAGTGGGGACAGGCGAAGATAATCTTAACAGAAGCGGCAAAAGAAGTACTACGCGAAAAGAAAACCAAAAGGAAAAAAGACTGGTTCTGTGAAAAATGCCACGAAATAATAGAGGAAAGAAATAAGTTAAGACTAAGCATGTTAAAGGAAAATACCCAAGAATGGAAGGAGAAACATAACAGTAAAGTAAGAGAAGTGAAAGTAGAAATCCGTAAAAAGAAAAGGGTTTGGGAGCAAAAGAAACTAGAAGAGATGGAGTGCACCGGACATAAAAAAAAAGTTAGGCATTTTTTACAAAGAGGTGTCCCACCAAAAGAAAGGGTTCCAACCGAGAACGGCACTTTGTAGGGGAGAGGAGGGAGAAATAATTGGAAAAGGGGAAATGATAATAAGGAGGTGGAAGGATTATTTTGAAAACCTACCTAATCTACAGGGTATGGCTAATAACCAGGAGGAAGAAATAATGCAAAATCAGGATGAACCAACAATGGAATCACTAACTTACGAGGAATTTGAAGAAGCGGTTAATGGTATGGAATACAACAAAGCGCCGGGCGAAGATACAATAACAATTGAGCTAATTAAATACGGTGGAGCCTTAATAAAACGTGAGATATATAATATAATAAGTAAAGTTTGGGAAGAAGAGTATATGCAAATAGACTGGAAAATGATGATCATCAGATGTGATAATTATAGGGGTATATCCCTATTAAATGTAAGTTATAAATTGTTTAGCAAGTTGGTGGGGAGAAAATTTAGCATATATATGGAAAAAGAATGGGGGAATATCTGGGCGGTTTTAGGAGTGGTAGGTCTACAATAGACCAGATATTTACGTTAAGACAAACATTAGAAAAATTCTATGAATACGATACAAACCTACACCACCTATTTATAGATTTTAAACAGGCGTACGACTCCATAATCAGAAGTAAGCTGTAAAAAATTAAAAATTACCGAGGAAATTGCGAAGGCTCGTAAGGATGTGTTTGACAGAGACTAAAGCCAAAGTTAGGATACAAAACCAGTTATCAGAAGAATTTGATATCAGGCAAGCGCTGAGACAAGGGGACTCAATATCAACAACTTTATTTAACTTAGCCCTAGAAAAAGTAGTAAGAAAATTACCAATCAACCCAACAGGAAGCATCTTTAATAGAAGTAGCCAACTATTAGCGTATGCAGATGATGTGGACGTAATAAGTAGGAGGAGAGAGGATTTGGAGGAAATATATGTAGTCTTTAAAGAAGCGGCAGAAGGTATAGGACTAAGAATAAACTCCGAGAAAACAAAGTACATGGTAACATCACGAAACAACGCAACAGCCGGAGGAAACCCAGAAGTTATAATTAGTCAAGAGAAATTTGATCAAGTTGATAGCTTTAAATATTTAGGCTCAATAATCACGGCAAAAAATGAAACAGTATTAGATGTAAACGCCAGAATTCTGGCTGGCAATAGATGTTTTTATGCATTAAGTGAAATGTTTAGATCAAAGAAGCTCTCAAGAAACTCCAAAATAAAGATTTATATAACCGTAATAAGACCGGTAGTTATGTATGCCTCCGAGACATGGCCCTTAACGAAAAAAGATGAAGACATGTTGGGAATATGGGAACGGAAAGTGTTAAGAAGGATATCTGGTCCGGTGTGTGAAAATAATATATGGAGAATAAGGACAAATACAGGGCTAATGACATTATTTGAAAGGCCGAGTATAATGATAGAAATAAAAAGTAGAAGGATAAGTTTACTGGGACATATAAACCGTATGGAAAACGAAAGATATAGAAAAAGAGCGTTACAAGGGAAGTTGGACGGTAATAGGGGGAAGGGCGCCCGAGGAAAAGATGGATGGACCTAGTGGAAGAGGATTTAAGAGTAATGGGGTATGAAAACTGGAAGCAAATAACTAAAGACAGGAAAGAATGGGAACAGATAGTAAAGAAAACAAAAGAAGTATAACGGACGGGCGCCCCTTGGTCATCGTACCAAGGGACGAAACAGGCGGCTAGCCACCGCCCTCGGCAAAGAACAGGCTTGGAAACCGAAAGAAGGCGATGGTCCACGAGGACCCAAAAGCCACGGATAGATAGATGTACATGTTTGGTTTGCTGCTTTAAAAATGGTTTTTAATCTGACAATCCGAACAATAGGAGGTTATATAACATAGGATAGTAAACATAACTTATGTTTACTACCCTAAACCCAACAAATGTAAGGTACGACGGGTAATGTTTAAGCAGTGGAATATTGCAGAATCTATGTTATTCTTATTTATCATTTTCTCTCAGCGTGAAGCGTGTAATGCCGTAACAAAAGAAGTTAGTTATTATAAATAGTCCTCAAGTCCGTACTCAGCTTAAAACAGGTTTCTCTTTCTATTTGTCTTTCAAACGAGACACATAATTAACCTTAACGTCTTGAAATTTTGTACTTTCACAAATTAGAAGTTGATTCAGTCGTACTTGTGAAATTGAAGGGTGTAGTAGTCAGGGACGCATATAGAATTTTTATTGATGCTGCCAGCCGATCGCGGATGTATAAAAGAGCGTAAAATACGATTTCTAAATTAAGGAGCGTGGCTAACTGTTAATAAAAAGGGAAGGTAGAGTTGAATTTAGTTATCTTAGGAAATATAAAATTTTTTTCAAATTTATTTCCTATCTGCTGTTAGGATTGTTACAATGTGCAAACTTTTCCCACTTTTACCATACACGTCTGCATTATTTGTCCTATCTCGTTCCTGGAAATCAATAAACAATATTCATTTCCTGTCTCAAAAAACAGTAGCCATAGGCGTTCGGTACTCGAACGTTTGCTTGCATTTTCTTGGCTTTGGGGGAACTCGCATGCCTCCACTGCATTAATTTTTGCTTGGTTTCACCATTTGTATACGAAAAGTTTCGTCGCCAGCCCCAATCCGATTCAGGTACTCATCGCCAACCGTTTCGTAGCGATGCATGAAGGTAAGTGCAAAGGCAATTCGCTAGTTTTTCTGAACATCCGTCAACATCTTTGGTATCCATATCGCACAAAGTTTGTGATCCTGAAGCCCGTCTGTGCCAATTTCAGACCGTACCTGAATTGTGATGAAAGTTTGCGGCATTTCCGATATCGTGAATCACCGATTTCCAAGAATTTCGTTATTCAGTTTATCCACAATCTCCGAAATTCCTACACCAGTGCTTGAGGTTTTCTGGACTTCTTCCCGTCACTTATGATAGGTGGACCATAAACCTCTCATATTTGACAGTAAATTTCGTTAGTTTTTTCGTTTCTTGCATGGTGAAAATGAATCACAGCGCACTGCACACTTGGCCGGATTTTTTATCGCATTGTTCATTTTAGCGCTTTAGTATACAACTGAATACAATGACAGATCTACGGTAACGCCACGTGTGGTTAGCTCATCAACCACCAAAGCATCCCCAGAATGGACCAAATTGACTACGCCCCTCATTCGGCGGGAATACTTAATCGGCCCTTAGTTTCCGAATAAGCCTCGTATTAAAAATACAAATACATAACACTGAATGTGAATTTTAAAATGAAACCCCACAAACCATTTAAATTGCGCAAGATATTAAAAAAAACTAAATAGAATAACCTAAACGCCCTGGGTGCAATGCCAGATCGTTTATAACCTTCTTACCTCAGCAGTTATATCGATATTTGGTTTCCGTGTGTAACTTATTACTCAGGCAAGAAAATTCAGTAAGTTAATTTTGATACATACCATAGTTTACTAGCTTTAACATAAATAAGAATAGTTCAACTAAACAGGGCAATGTTAAATATTTAATTAAAAACAGAAAATGTAATTTTCTTGCTTGAGTCACAACGCCTAGGTAGCCTCGGCCTCTTTGCAATATGTAAATTTACCTGAATGGGGCCGGCGATTTCAGCCAAGTGACAAGTAGCATGTACATCTTTGTTGTACAAGTACCTTTTTAAAGCGGATAACTGTATAATTAGAAGTAGACTATAACCGGAGACTTAACGATAAGTGTTGCAAAACAGCGGATATCAATTTTAAAGTCATTTTGAAATGCTATCAAGGTGCAAAAAATGAAGCAGAAATACGCATAAGCCAATAGCCAAACAAGTACTTGCGCAAAATATTCCTAAGCCAGCAATAGAACTTCGCCTATTAAAAACCAGATTACTTAGCTTAAGTAAACACACCTGTTGCATTGTAGGTAACAACAGGCCATTGGCCTATACACAGAAGAAGAAGAAGAAGTAAACACACTTCCTTTTAGTGCGTGTGCGTATATATACTGAACTTGTAGTGCCGCATATTTAGGAAAATATTTAAAATGTTTTGGAAAGTTTCATTTCTCATTTTTATGTTATGTAAGCTGGAATTATTTTTATATATTTATATTGATACAATACTTATGCCTATACTTCTTGAAAACCACATATTTGTATTAATTTTACGTCACCAACGAAATCGAAAATTTCAGCCAATTAAAAAGAAACGTACATATTGTTTTCAATTTTCATTATTCCTGAATTATTCCGATTAAAAAAAATAATACTTTGTTAAACTCATACACCAATAAAGTGATAATATAAATAATAGCAAAAATTGAGAATAATTAAATGTAATTAAAAATATTTAGCATGTTCTGGTTTAAGGCAAATTTTTAATCTTCTTTAATCTACTTCGAAATAATCGATTAAAATTAAAAACGTAGCATAAGATCAAATTATGCCTGCATATAGAAGAATTTCATTTAAATCAATTGCTTTTAATTTGCTGTTTAGCCATTTACCTACATGCATCAATAAATTGACCTTACACGTAAGTAATAACAAGTTTTTGTTATTATCTGTTACTTCGGAAAGAAGTTGCAGCTCATCAGTAGCCCTTATTTAAAACGCCCTCGTATTTTCGAAAAACAATTTAACTATTTGAATTTTAAAATAATAGCAAGCCTTTCCGGGAGCACATAAAATTTACAAGATTTCAAACTTCGGCCAGTAATACATTACTGTTATCTTACTATTTCTACATACATTCTACATAGTTTCATTACGTTGTTAGAATTAATTTCGCCATGGGCACATAATCTTTATTTTCGGATGCCTTATTTGCTTACTGTATCCTACTAGTGAATTTTATGTTATTGTATGATATTTTTTAAATGTCTACTGATTTACTACTCCATAACTGTATGTATAGCAACTTTCTGT
The DNA here is from genome assembly GCA_014611495.1 of Limonius californicus. NCBI lineage: Eukaryota > Metazoa > Arthropoda > Insecta > Coleoptera > Elateridae > Limonius > Limonius californicus. Next base: position 5,827 of record JABXWE010025982.1, read on the forward strand.
TTCTCACATATGATATTTCTTTCTTTCATTATAAAGTAAAGACCTGATAACAAATAAATAAATATTTGCTAAAACTACCGGTGCATGATTTTCTCTATAGTGCCTTCGCAATTCGATGAAATCAGGTAAAGTACATTCATTTCTAGATGGCGCATGCTAAATTATTGTATCTTCTAAACATGTATACTGTTTGAGTAGTTTCCAACACAATAAAATCCTAGGTCAATCGGCAACAACACGCTTTCCTAAAAAAATAAATAGTTCAGTAGAACAGTATTCATATATGCTGTAATTTTTTCTTTCTCACTTCTTCCTTCCATACGTTTCTCTCGATTCCTTTACCAGCCACTCTTGTAATTACAGCTATCTGTTTCTAACTGGGTTGTCAGGTTTTTGATAAGTCATAAATTATTAAGAGCATTATTGTTAGGCGCAGTTTAGTACAGACCGCAAGCACACCTAAACTAATATATTTGCAGCATATGTTCCATTTATATGTCTTATACCGACAGTCTTAAGTTGCGGTAGTGATTTTAATTAAAATGAACGAATATAACCATGTATCTGTATTTCAATATCTACAGAATAGATACATGTAGGCAAGGAAAATCCTGAACACATAACAACAACTTTTCATAAATATTCTTCTTCACACTTAGAGACAATTAGAAGAAGGCATCGTGAATTTAAATGTGGAACAGTCTTGTTAATATTACCTTGCACGTCGTTCTTGAAAAATTTCATACTTCCCAAAACGCTTATTAACAAAAACACCATCATTAAGTTCTGAGCCAGCAAAGATTAACGAGTTTTGTATATCACTCCTAAGTTCATATCAAACAGTCATCCACGAGGTGCATTTCCGGAAAGCTTACACCTGAATAGAAGCGACGAAGAACACTGACATGCTTAGCTTTATTGTAACGCTATCGAGTGCATTCTCAAAAGTTCTCTCGTGCTATCCAACAGTTAAAAAGCCGCAACTGGAATGAAAGCACCTAGGCAATGGAGCGCTCCATACATAGAAGTTTAACTATTTACTGGAAAAACTATATTGTCAGTTTTCTGGGACATAAACAAAATTATATTTGTCGAGACTGAAAACTGACGCACGGTATTTTGTTCCATCGGGACAATGGTCTCGAAGTCTTTTGCAGTGTTGATTTTCTAATTGATCTTCTAGATACAAATTCAGGTAGTTACAATTAATAAATATCATCTAAATCAAGTTTTAAGTAGCATCTACGTCGTTGACCCATGATATTATACTTCTGCTGAATTATTCTATTCTTTTTTCGCGATTATCTACACTATAGTGGTTAGCAAGTTTAGAACACCTCCTTAGTGTTTAGATTCCAACAGTGTACCTCATAATACAGAAAATGGCCATTAAAACAGTGTTGACATTAAATCACTTGGTTTTCTGACACGTTCTGCTATAATGTTTCCTTTCATTCAAAAATTACATTATATCTCTTTGACAGTCTATTAGAAGTTGATCAAAGAATTTGAAACGTAATTTGTTAATATAATAAATAAAACCATCGGGCCAAGGCCAGTGCTTAGCTCGTTTTCGTATGACAAAATTTCTCAGTGATAAGCACGTAACCTCGCCTATTAAAGCAAGATCATTTAGGTTAACTTTAACACTTTCTTGTGGTACGAGATCATATACACATTTGTAATATTACTCTCAGTGTTACATATTTTAAGCAAGCGTGATCAAAATGTTCTGGTCCTTTTTGCTCGTCACCCTTATGTTATGTAAGTATAATAATGGCGTATTTATTTATTTTATTTATTTGTAACAGAATATCATCTAGGCTTATATTACTTGCAAAAGTACAACATTTTTCTGTGCCGATCAATTTCATGAAACTCTTTTAATCAAGCTCTGAAATTTGTTGAAAACCGTATTGGCCATCTGAAAATCGCTACAATTTCCTTACAACTCTATTTAATGTTTTAATGGTTCAACTTACACGAACCTTACAGTTTGTTTTCAGCAATAATTTTTAGTATTTGCTCTAAGGTTACTCTAAACTAAGTATAACTTACACTAAGCAATAAATGTATTTAAATGGTAGGTTCATGCCTTGAAGCCAATTCCGTCGGGAGTCCATTTAAAAAAGATGCAGCATTACCGAAATTAAAATCAGTGTTGGAAAATAGATGTTTGAAAAACGCAAACGCCAACGCATACAATGAATTGAAGGTATTGTACTGATTCCGCTCTTGTAATATACACGATTTAAATCATTATCATTTAATATTTATTTTATAAAATGCGAGTTCCACTATCAATTGCAGACTTCTGTAGACCACTTCGCATTTTGCATAGCACAGAATACTCGACCCGCAAATTCTCAAGCAGATGCAATGAATATGGCATGCAATGAATACCGTCAGGCTAGTTATAGGTGCACAGCACAAGTACTGAAAAAGGCAGAACCTTGTCTTGACCCGCAAGAAAAATATTTGCCAAATTTTATACTTGGAGGCTACAACAGGTCATTAGATCAATATTGCCAACATGGTGCTTCTGGAATGCAAAGTAACAAACACTTCCACTACCGTTAAATTAATTGTGTAATATAATAAACTCTTATACAGATCTTATGCTACTTCTGATGACCTTAAAGTGTAATCCCCCAAACCAAGCAATGGGAAATATCGTACTCCTAAGATGCTTGCCCAAACTTCGAAGCCTAAAAATTCTCTCCAATCCAGATTATCTCTTTACGCAACCTAGCGTTTGCGGGTGAGAATGGCCTAACTTTTATTTTATATTAATTAGCATCTGGAATTAACAAAATTTGTGTTTTTTATATGCAAAACTAAATTATCTTTGAAGTAATTTTACTGATGCTTTTTGTTCTAGCGATTTAGAAACTACAAAAGAATGTTTCACTGAAATATTAAAATCACACTGTACAAATGAGGCAAGCGGACTTGAAATGCTAAACTTGTATTTTAAACCTCTATTGGTTCCTTGTGGTCCACCTTCTGGAAAATAAGTCAAGGAAGAATTTTTGTAACTGAATGAGTTTTATTATTATATTTACAATGTACATTTTTCTTATCATTTTGTATCATTAACGCAAAATGAATGAATTATCTTATGCGTTGTTAGAATGAATTTGACCACGTGTTTATTTAAGATAGTAATAAATAGTTTAAAAGAATTACATCATTTTTTGATAAAACTATTTTGAGGGTATCCATCCTTTTCTGCTGCGATAATATGTCACATAGTAGACTCTTTATAACAGATAATATATAACAACCAATAAGTTTTCATGCAGTTCAATTTCTTATTAAATTTTATAATGTAACACAAAAACACAGGCAACAAATATTACAAGAAATACCATTAATTTATTTAAAAAGCTATTTCACTGTTTTCGAATTCAATACAGCAGAGATCTGTAAAATCATTTCCAGGCAAGAGAAATATATTATTTCGCCCGTATCTTGATAATCAGTTTCCAGCTTATCAAGAGTCTTTTATTATTTATAAATTACAATATGATAATCATCAAAATTGTCGATAAGGGTTGACTATGGCAACCAAAACCAGTATCTTTTCTTAAGCTAAACAATTTTTAAAATTTACTGAAATTATTTAATATCATCATCAGTAGGATTAGGATAATTATGCACTAAAAATATGCATCAAAAACATCCAAAACATGCACTAAAAAGTCAACTAACTGGAAAAAATAACAGCGTTATACCAATACATATTTATTTTTTTTTAACATACACAAACATTTTTTAAATCCAAAATTATTATTAAAATTAATCAAAAAACACAAAATTATTAAATTATAAAAGCAAATCATAATTGCACTTAACAACAACGTGGTGTACTACATTTTCGATGTAAATTTGCGCCCGTTGTCAGTAAGAATATTTTTGTACTGTGAAGACTCTCTCGACATCACACGACACTATTGGTATAAATTCATAATTTACAGTGTCAATGATATTTAAATATTTATTTCTTGCATTAAGGGCTGTTTCATTTTGCAACACCCTGCTTATATTCTTCAGTTGTTGATAGCCCGTATTTTTTCACAGCATGTTTAATTTACTAATGAAATCCTTTTTCTTGAGTTTAGTTAAACCCTTAAACATTTCTTTTCCTATTTCAATACCGTCTTGTAAAGATAATCCCTTCGCTTCTAGTTTAAAGATTGCAGTTGAAATGCAAGCTAAATTAGCTCGAATAAAAATAAAATCTCCTCGAATACCTATTTTTTTTTCAAAATACTGATTGCTTCTTCAATGCTCTGGGCTTCTTCAGAGTCGAATTCATTAACAAACTTTCTTCACAATTTCAAAATTTTCAGCGTAATACACAGCAGCGATCCAAATTCCCCATCTTGTAATGATTGGCGTGGGCGGAACTGCAACATCCCCCGCAACTTCCCGAAACTTCTGCAAATGACTTGCTGCTTTGAGAAAAATCTTTTTCATACATGATATCAGCACGTTAACGTTTGAGTAAAGATTGCGAACCAAGTCAGCGTGCAAGTCGGTGCAAACCATGTGCTAGACAGTTCACATATATCATATTTGGATACAAAATCTCCAGTCCTCGCACTGCCTTCCACATATATGGTGCAGCATCACTACAAACCACTCGCACTGTTTTATAAAATTGCAAACGGCCACAATAACCTTAGAGAGTCGTTGAGAAAAGCAGCAATTATTGAATAATTCACTTTGTCCAAGACTTTTAAATTTAGCAGATATGATTTATTTTTTTCTTCGTTAACCGCTAATATACCAAACACACAATTTGGTACGCATCTTTGTTTTGCATCAGTTGTTTCATCCAAAGACACTCAAATACTGTGATCCTTTACAATCCTATATAACTCGGAAGCATATTTTTTTTCTTAATGTCGGTTCGTCTCGAATATTCTGTTTCGTGTATGTTTCCAAAACATTGCAGAGAACTTCATACTTTAATTTAGCTAACGGAATATCAGCGGAAATAAAAACCTTACAAATTTCTTCATTGAATTCTGAGCGTTTAGGTCGAGGCCTTTGTAAAGCAGAAATTAACACTTGCCGTTGGTTATTACTTACTACTTACTATACTTGCATGCTTCCGGTTTGGAGGTGCTGCATAACGTGGAACCTTTTGGTTGCCGCAACGGGAACTTTGCAGTATTTACAAAATAACAGACGCCCATCTGTTGTGAAATATTCATAATTTCTCACAAACTATTAACAATTAAAATAGCACTTATACACGTTTTTTCTTTCGTCATCTTGAAGATGATAACACACTATTGAAACTAGTAAACAACCGATTGTTGATGAAATGATGAATTGTTACACCTTCACAGGTTTTCCCGTTAGCGCAACAGGGCCACTCAAACCCTGGTAATCCTCTTAACATTTTTCAGTATACTAGTTTTTCGAAACTTAACAACTAAGAAAGTACCTACCTATTCAAAATTAAGAATGAATGAGTTTAGAAGAGTATTGTTTTTGTAGTAAATGTGTACACATTAAACATCATTGTAAAAATAATTCTACGTATGAATGAAAATAAAAATGTATTCGTCCATTTAAATATTGCTTCCTGTTAGACCAGATTCTATACTCAATCTCAAAACCGATTAAAATTGTTTCTATTTTTCAAACCAACTTGCATATTGATTAATGATTACTAGTAAAGGTATAGTAAACCTTGGCTTAGACGCTGAATTAATAATGACTGAAAGAATCTCGATAATGTTATTTTTATTATTTCCCGCAGTTTCACACTTTAAAGTATTTTTCTTTTCACTGACAAACCAAAAAAAAACGTTGTTGTAACGGCTGTTACTACCTGCTCAACGAAGTACCTTCTAGTTAAGTATTTTAATCCGAATTATTAGAAATGTCAGTGAAATCTTTTCAGAGAATTACGTAGATTTTTGTGCTTTAGAACCCATATTAAACTGTATACATTCTTGGCATACAACGTCCTTGAAAGAAGAAGATATGGTGGCGATGAAGGTATTTGTGGGTCCAGGCAAAAATTGTTATTATTCTTGCAACGAGTGCGCTTACTATATTTTTATTCTATGCTATAGGAAATACATAATTCCTCCCAGCATAAACTTTTATTTACGCTATACCAGTGAGGGTGGGTTATTCTTTTACTCAATCTCGTTGACTCAATAGAAATACTGCATAAAGTTTCAATTCAATTCAATATATATTATCCTAGTACTGGTACAAAACTAGATAAATACATATAGGAGAAACTAATATGTTTTACTTTGAAATAAAAGGCTAAATACTAGTACATGCATGATTGTCATATGCAACAAAGCCTTGTTTGCGCTCTTCCAGGTACGCCACTGGATGTCACAGCCACAAGGTCGTTTGAAGTGTGGATCGCACGCAGGTGCGCATCAAACGCATCGCAGATCGGCAGCAATTGCAGCATTCTTGTCTGAAAATATGAAGAATACATGCACCACACAAACTCTTACCGAGCTCTTATAAAATAATAACACTGCACATTTATTTTCGGTGTATACCAGTATTTTCGTGACGGAATGTACGAAGCTATCGCTGGTTATCTTCATATGATGATTTCAAGTAATTTGATTGCTGCTAGTAAAGTGTCCCGTTTGAATGTTAATGTAGCCGATACGTGTTTATTCAATAATAATAAACACCTCGTCGTTTTTATCATAATTTGATATGAATCTGCTAGACTCCAACCAGTTCAGAGAAATTTTTTTGTTAAATATCCAAAACGGATGTTAATAATAGTACAGGTTTCGTTAAATATTGTATAACGGGCGCCATCCCGTTACTTCTTTATTAAACACATAATGGTTCACACTGGACACCAGTCTTTGTACCGCGCATTTGTTATAAAACTGTGTACTGGGAAACAAGATTACAAAGGCACTTTCAAAATATTAGAAGATTAAATACCAAGGTGGCCCATAAAAATTTATATTCTCTCGATGTGAAAGGGAATGCTATATCTTCTTGGCCGAAGAGGGGGTTTTGGAAGTTTATGGTTTTCTTCTGTCCGGTCGTGAGCTGGTTTTTCTTCTTGGTGGACCGTTGGATTCAAGTGAAAATTTTAACGAATATTGATTTTATGCCTGAAAACATGGGCAGAAGTATCTCTGAATGTTTTTCTGAAGTGGAATTGCGAGCACTTCCTTGGAGTAATCACAGCACCACCATCGCATCCTTCGAAAATCAGCAACAATAAATATGCAACGAATCTTAAAATTGACGAGTCTGGGAAACTTTTCACAGGCTTTAACCAATCCGTGTAAAAACCAGCAGTATTGCAATTTCAAAGTTTTCTGACTGATTTGCTATTTACGCGAGCCTGGTATGATTTTCGAATGATTTTCCAAAAACGTATGCAAGGTAACGATGATTTTCGTATGTACGAAAACAGTATTTGTATGTATAGATTTTATCACATTTACCGATGTAAAACTATTTCGTAACTTACTAGAACCTCAAAGCCATTCTAATGCAAGGACTTCTCAGGTAACGAAGGTATAATTCAATAGGTTAGTTGTACTAGTGGGATTTTGAATGATTAGAATAATTTGAACCTTAACAGAAATAAGGATAGCATTACATGGATTGAATTTGTGATCGCTGATACCAAACAAAGCTACTAGTTGTTTCTTTAAAGGCAGTCTAATGTGGCTAATCATTGGCGTGAGTAAACAAACCTACCCCTGCAAAATAATAATAGTAAATACAGGTTTAACTGTGCATTGTTCTGAAACAAGACTTCGCAATGGCAATAATTTTAAATTAAGTTTAAGCACAATAAGTAAACAAACATAACCAAGACATAAACAAGACATTGCCATCTACTGTGTACATTTTATTACACAAATGTATGTGGGAGTCGTCAGAAGAGATTCTTTAAAATATTTAACTTTGATTGATTAATCTTTACTATTGTGGATTTCAATCGGTATAAATTGTTTTACTGATGATATATACTAACGGAACAGCTTTCAATTTTCTCGAAAAGTGATTTCTTATTGTAATACAAAAATGAAGTGGTCCTGTTGAATTCAAATGCATGTTTTCAAAATCGCCACTCAGTAATAAAACATTTTTTGACGTAATTTTCATGTAGCTGTAAAAATACGCTACCATTCTGTAATATCTATTTTGTGGGAAAATAAAATATTTAATAGGATGGAAAAATGGTCAATAATCTGGAAAATACCTAAACGAAAACTGTCGAAAAAGTACCTTCAAATATTGGCAGATGCAGTATCAAAATATAAAGTGAAGTATCGTCAATTGAGATAGTCTGTGAATATCTTTTCTTTAATAAAATTAGTTTTTAGTATCAACATAATAAATTTACTATCTGTTGGAAGTGAACTAATATTTCAACTACACAATAATCCAGCTTTATAAGCAGTGGACACTAGTTAAACTTACAGTTACATATTTAGAGAAATTGTTGAATTGGAACATTATACCAAGAAATATCAAGAGATCCGAAAAATGCTGATGGCTATGGAATGAAAAGTCACGTCTTTTCTAGACTAAAGGAATGTTTATAATGTCAATTTCAAGTTAGGTTGTGTTCGCTGAAATTAAATAATAATTAAACGTCATTTTTAGGAGCAGAAATCTTTTACTGAGCAACAGTAAAATAAATGAATAAACCTGAACTAATGTAATGACCACAACAAATGTTGAAAATGTCTGCCTTCTTCCTCCTTCCTCCTTCTGAACTCGTCTTCTCATACCTTCAAAAACATTTTGAAATAATTAGGTGAGTTATTAATTTCTTCACAGTTTTCTTCAATTCTAAGTTTCAGTTCGTTTAAATCATTAACTGGAGTTTTAAAAATGGTGTTTTTCAAATAGGGCCATAGAAAAAAGTCCAAAACAGTAATATAACAAGAGCGAGGGGGCCAGGATGTTGCAGTTGTATGAGCTGTTGCGCCATCCTGTTGCAGAAAACCATCTCGTAGCTCATCATCGTGAAGTTCATTTCAAAAAGGTTAGAATAATTCGTTCCTGTACCTTGCTGCAGTTAGCATTCCTTCGAAAAATATTGGCCCAACTAACCTACGACGTCTCATTCCAACCCAGACTCCTATTTTCTGTGGATGAAGGGGAGCTTTAACTGTAACGTGTGGATTTTCGCTACTCCAAATCCGCATATTCTGTGAATTAACATACCCATTAAGGTAAAATCAGGCTTCGTCGGTAAAAAAGGTTAAATTTAACTGCTCATCATTGAGATTATCCAAAAACCAACGACAAAACTGAACTCTTTTTGGATAATCCTGTTCTAGAAGCTCCTGAACCAAAATAAATCGGTAGGGATGCAGATGCAAAGCTTGTTTCAATATTCTGTGGCATGTACCGTAGCTTAAATCATCAACTTGCTGGCATAAACGTCTAGTTGGTGTTTTTGGAGCCTCGTCAATTCGTTGTCTTACAGTTTCAATTAAAGCAGGTACTATCTTCTTTGGCCTACCAGACCCTTCTTTCCTTCCAACGCTTCCAGTTTCTCGAAAATTGCTGACTAAAGTCTTAACCAATTACAATTTTCGGTATGTAATAATTTTATTGGGATACCTCTCTC
>JABXWE010025983.1:0-20850 GCA_014611495.1 Limonius californicus
GATAATTCTATTGGCAATTAAGCAACCCTATAGCTTATTGTTTCTTTCAGAAGAGCATCAATGGGAAGAAGGAGTATAGGGCGACCAAGGCAAAGATGGAGAGAGTCCATATAAGGAAAATGGTTTAAGACAGACAAACTGCTTACAAAAGAGAAGAAGGAAATGAATAGCAGATAATTCTATTGGTAATTAAGCGAACCTATATCTTATTGTTTCTTTCAAAAGAACACCAAGGGGAAGAAGGAGTATAGGGCGAACGAGGCAAAGATGGAGAGAGTTCATATAAGGAAAATGTTTTAAGACAGACAAACTGCTTACAAAAGAGAAGAAGGAAATGAATAGCAGATAATTCTATTGGTAATTAAGTGAACCTATAGCTTATTGTTTCTTTCAAAAGAACACCAAGGGGAAGAAGGAGTATAGGGCGAACGAGGCAAAGATGGAGAGAGTTCATATAAGGAAAATGTTTTAAGACAGACAAACTGCTTACAAAAGAGAAGAAGGAAATGAATAGCACATAATTCTATTGGTAATTAAGCGAACCTATATCTTATTGTTTCTTTCAGAAGATCACCAAGGGGAAGAAGGAGTGTAGGGCGACCAAGCAAAGTTGCAGAGTCCATATAAGAAAAATGTTTTAAGACAGACAAACTGCCTATAGCAAAGGGGCTGAAGAACAAAGCAAATTCTATTTTGTAGTTAATTTGGTGGAATAACACGTTACAAATGCGACCTTGAATGATTGAACAATAACACTTTTCTTTTTTTTTTTGGGAGTAGGATTTTATTAATGATTACCTAAAACTATTACACGGTTGTGGACAGTTTAACAAAGCATAAATAAGCCAGAAGACTAGATAAAGTTTCAATAAAACACGATTACCCGTTGCGGATTACACTACCGGTATTAATAACGTCTTATATAAACCAAAAATATATAATTCAATCGAGTTACAATGCAAAACCCACGTTTTTCCTTGTTACAATGGCCACCGGAACTTCCAAACATTATCGAACACCTGTCACGTTCTTACGTAATTTTTCAGTTCTATAAAAATAATGATCGGGTAAGAGTCTTGCCGAATACTACGTGCGGTAACACTACTGGGTAATACAAATTAATCTACGAAAACTTTCCAGCAAATTGCTAATTTAACTGCAAAAGCTTTATGCACACAGCGTTACGACAGCAAATGTAATTACATCATTGTTTTAAGGGAACGAATGACAACATAATAATTCAATTTTAATGCGAATGCCTTACCTAATTACTATTTTATAATCACACACCAAAACATGAAAATTAACTTGATGAAAATATGTAAAAAAATTGATAAATAGATAAAGTCCTCAACGTGATATCTGTATAAAACTATGTCGAGTTCTATGATCAATACTGTATAGTAAGTTTCATAAAAAATTACTGTACAAGAGAGGATATTTATAATTTTCAGTTTAATCTTTAATCAAATTCAGAAGTACTTTTATTGTTTGAATTGCGGAACAATTTCAAGTACTGCATGTGTGTTACGTAAATTAGTATCATCTTAAAGATTCAGTGGTATATTAAACTGTGTTGCTTCCAATTTTAATGATAATTACGTTAAATTAAAATAAATCGTCGAGAATTTCATAAAGGTACCATTTTTGGTTATTTTAGAATACTAATCCACTAATTAATTCCATACTACATTCAAGTATCTAAACTTTTTGTTACGTCAGAGTTCTTACCATAAGAAGCAATCCTTTACACGTTCACTATACAGGATGATTCTAAACATGTGCGAAAAAACTAACTAAAAAAAAACCTTTTTTTCAATTTTCGTTACTTCAAAGTTCTTTTCTTACATCAGTTCACTAAAATTTAAATAACTTTCTTTTGCCTTGCACAATTTTAATAAGCTTCGTTGGTTTGAAAAGCTAACAGTCCAAGCTTAATTTCCAGTCAAGAAACATAAACAGTTGTGTGTGAAAAGTGGATCTGATCCAGAAGTGAAAAATTTGCTGTAAATTAAACTTAAACTGTAAGCTTTCCAAAACATCAATTTATTATTAAAATCAGACAAGAAACAAAAAAGTTATTTACATTTCAGTGAATTGATGTAAAAAATCTTTGAAGCCGTAAATACCTCCAGGTGCGCCGAATTAAAAAAAAATAAAGGTGTATTAGGGGTTAAATAACCTCAGCTATACGTACTTAAAGTTAAAGTTCTTCGCACATATATAAAATCACCCTGTATAAGGTACATATATGTATGTATTCGTATTTGACAAACAAATATAGCTCACCTTGAAAACAAAGAAAATATTTTACACTGCATGGTTCGAGTAATGGATCTATTATTCTTAAAAGAATCTTTGCGGAGGAAGCATGGCTAATCTTATTCGGAACCGATAAACATTTACCTGATTAACTACCAGTTACACATATTGACAAACTGCAGAACTTACATCTTAACACTGTTCCTTTATTTATGAATAAACTTATGACAGTTAAATAATTAACTATGATAATTTAAATTATGGCACCTAATTTTCGACTGACAAGCAGATTATAGTTGCTCTATTTTTAGCCAAGAAAGAAATGTTAACCGTTATTATTGCGAGTTAATGCTGCTTTAACAACATGGTAGCATTTCCAAAGGGAATTAATACTCATCGCAACCAAATAAAACCAGTTAGGTGTTCTTGAAGAAACTCTTTAACCAAAAAATTAGAAAATTAATAAGGTGTCATGAAGATTTAAGTTTGGCTGCCTCATACAATTTAGATTTTCCACGATAATTTTCACGATGTTTCACCAAACGTGCAGCCACAGCAATTATTTAGCGTTATTGAGAGATTGAAAAAGTGTATCGTATACGTATTAATGACGTTTATTACTTAACATAAGCCAAATTTTGGAATTTCACCACAACACATCCAAAAATAATGTTTAATGACTCTACATCAAAACAATAGATGATAAACATATTTTGCAGAGTACATCTACGTGCAAAAATGTAGTTGTTGTTTCAATGGTTTTACGACTCTCTGACGTCAACAACTATCAGTCTAATGAACTTCTAGTAAGAGTTGGTGAGACTTGCTGTTCAATTAATAACGTGGAAAAAAACGTTAAATTACATCCAGTTTTTACTCGACTTCGTGGTGGATCTTGTATTGCCGAAGAAGTTTGAAATACAATAACATACAGTAGTATTGGTTGATACTGATTTAATTATTAAATTAAGGACAAACATAGAAGTGATAAAAAGCTTTTGTTTCAACACTACATGGAAGCGTGACCATTGATAACGTGCATGTTTATTGTTGATATTTTCAGAGTTAATGTGTTCAAAACACGTCAAAATATAAGTAAACAAATACTATTTGCACAGTTGCCAGGTAAATATTTATGATATAAAACACCGCGTATGTATTTTACTGAGAAAAACCCGCACGTTAGAAAGAACTAGAAATATCAGAAAAACACTTGCTGATATTGTACCAATATTTGTTGGATTTTTGACAGCCATACAAGTTTACCTAAAAATTTAGGAAATAGTACCTTTGTCTTTGGTATATCTGCAAGTGTAGTAGTAAAAGCTTAAAATATACCTGTTATACGACTTTCGAATGTAATAATACTCACAAAGCGGATTGAAAGAACAAATATGGAACAGCGTTAAAATTGTTTCAAAAGTACCATTTAAGTACAAGCTTTGCGTGATCATAGATTTTTGAAGACATCTTTTACCTATACCTAACTAAAGCGCTTGGCTGCTATTAAAAATTTTAATCTAGAATTACAAGAACCTTCACTTTGAATTACACCTATTTAGGGTTGCAAGAGATATCTGCGAGGATATTTTAAACAGTAGATTGGGAAAGAAGAACTCTATCCAATAATGGTGAGGCTCTATGACCCATGAAGGAATTTGGCATGGTATCTATTTAGTCTAGTTAATTCTTGTTGCAAGATGAGGAACTAACAATATCAGTAGATGATTAAAAATGTATTACTATAATATACATAAAAAAATAAACCCAAAGGACTAAAATGGGATGCTATGGTGGGATTATCTAGATTTCTGATTGGCGAATTATTTTGTGGAATTTCTACACAAGTCATTATACTGTGTTTTTAAATTATCTTTGAATGAACTATTCAAACATTATCTCATACCCCTCCAGATAAGAAATGCAATACAGAAAAATAATGGGTTATATTTAACAACTTGGTCCCCTACCTCTTTGCTGAACGTGTTTCCATTTGTCAACAATATCCTGAACCAAAATATTTGTACTTTTGAAGCACTCAATGTCTGTTTCACACTCGAAGCACTTTGCAGTACCAATTCCATTCAAACAGTCCTTACAAAACGTGTGTCCACAAACAACAGTGACCGGCGTCTCAAGAACATTCCTACATATGGGACACGTAAACAGTTTTTCATTTTTATTCCTATCGGAATCTTGGACACAATGCTCGAAACACTTTGGTTTCACGTAGGGCTGCCTCTTGGCGGTTTGCGATTTCTTACTTCTTTCCATGTGTTTTCGAAGGATCCTTCTCAGGCCGACGTCTTTTTTGGAATTTAATCGGCCGTTGTTGTCCATAACGTCGAACGTGTTCAGCAAGGCTGGGTATTTCCTTATCATGTGGTCTATTTTGGCGCCCGAGTTTTTCGACATTTTGGGAACTTGAATTTGCAGGCGATTGTTTGATTACTGGCGTTGCGTGAACATGTTTTAAAGGCGCACGTGTTGCACGGGACGAAATATCTAGAGCAGCTGTATCGATTTTGCACGTAGCTTGCGCAACAATAACGTAACGTTTATAATGACACACGTTTATCAATGGGGTTATTTTAGAGACTCGAACGCTTGCTTTGCGCGTTTCAAACTCTGAATTTTATTTATTGCAAGAGATTTCGATAATTTATCGGCTATTCGGTACATCGAGCTAACAACGGCTACTTCTCTCCCTCATTTTCCTCCCTGCAAGCGAGAATGTGTCGAATCTGCGTAAAACACAAATACTGTACAATGATTCATGGGCAACTCCTATGATTTGCTCGAATTATATAACACGTTAAAATTCCACGTTTTCAAGAAATTACACATGCACGTGGAAATACGAGGACACGTTCACGTAACAACAGGGATTTTTAACTGGAAAGCCGCTTGAGAAAAACGGCTTTAGTCTACGTGATTATGTAAACAATGACGATCGTGAAACACATGTAACGCAGGCGTACGGACGCGTGCACCTCTCACAACGACGTTACAAAGGCAACTGAACCAAACTGAACGTCGAGCGGTTTCGCGCTTTGATTCGCGCATTCACCTTATCATCAACACCCGCGCTTGGGGTCACGTGTACAGTTATTCAAGATATCCGGCTGTGTCATTCTCACCGGAATTTCGATGATGTGGAGGTGGAGAGGACATTACGATTTTCAAATTCCTCTAGAATATATTACAGTTATTCATCATGTATAAGTTTTAACGCAATGAACAAATGTTGAAGCATAACGTGTGGAGGGGTCGTCTTTATACAGGGCCGCCCCGTATGGGTGTGCAGGTTGTGCCCTGCACAAAAGTGCCTGATCAGGAGGAGCGCCATTTCAAGACGATAAATAATAATATATTTTTATACAATGCTGTTATTCGAAGTAAAACGTTACTACATAGACTGCATGATTTAAAAGTAATAGTAAGGCCATAAACAAGAAACAGTAAATCTAACAACCTTTTTTTTTTATATATATTATTAAAGACTTTACAATCTGTCATTGTTGACATTTAGTAAATGATATAGTATTTCACATGCATGTCATGGTGAAAAATGTCCATTAACAAATTCCTTGAATTAAAAAACTAACTAGATTAGTTCGTAGTAGTTATTGTAACTTAACACACGATCACTCGAATCTATTTGGAAGTTTAGATGTCCTTATTCTCTTCAGTCTCGACTCCTCTTCTTCTTCTTCCAGTAGACACTCAGTGAGTGTGTTTGGGTGGGCACGAAGCCGATCTCGGTACCGCAGACTGTATTGCTGTATCTCTTCATTAATTGTGGGGATATTAAGATCTCGACGTATAACCTCATTAGGTACATACCAAGGAGCATTTACTATGGATCTCAGCGTCTTGGCTTGAAAGCGTCTTAAAATGTCTATATTACAATTACTTGCTGTTCCCCACAGCTGTATTCCGTAGGACCATATCGGTTTGAGAATAACTTTATATAATAGTATTTTATTTTCCAGAGATAGTTGGGATTTGCGACCTAATAGCCAGTACATTTTCCTATATATTTCACCCAGTTGTTTGCGTTTAGTCCAGATGTGTTTCTTCCATGTTAATCGCCTATCAAGGTGGATTCCTAAGTATTTGGCACTTTGCGCTTGAGGTACTTGCTGGTTATTCAGCGAGACAGGTGGGCATGTATCTCTTCTTGTTGTGAAGGTCACTTGTACCGATTTTGATTCATTAATTTTTATTCGCCATTTTCTAAACCACAATTGCAATGCATTCAGATGGACTTGAAGGATGTGAGATGCCATATTCGAGTCGGGATGCGATGCTAATACCGCCGTGTCGTCAGCAAAAGTTGCAGTCATTGTTGTTGCGATGGTAGGTAGATCTGCTGTAAACAGAAGGTATAATATCGGTCCCAAAACACTATCTTGAGGAACGCCTGAGTTAATTGGAAATAATGTTGTTTGGTATTCTCCAAACTTGACAAGGAAATGTCTGTCGGTTAGATATGAGTTGATGAGTTGATAGTGGTCTGGCGGTAAAATGTTCTTGATTTTGAAAAGCATACCATCGTGCCAAACTTTGTCAAACGCTTGTGTGACGTCTATAAATACAGCTGAACAATACCTTTTTGCTTCAAAATCTTTGGCAATCTTATCCACGACTCTGTGAATTTGCTCTATGGTAGCATGTTGTTGGCGAAACCCAAATTGGTGGTCAGGAATTAAGTGGGTGTCCAGTAGGATAGGTGTAATTCTGCTTAATAACAATTTTTCAAAGACCTTGGATAACACCGGTAGCAAACTAATTGGTCTGTATGATGCTACATTTTCTTTAGGCTTGCCTGGTTTGAGGATTAGAATTAGAACACTGCATTAAACAAATAGGTTATGAATCTAATACCTTTATGTGGAAGTTCCTTCAAAACCTGGTCATATCCGGGTGCTTTCCGTGGATTCAAATTGCGAAGAATTACATTTGTAGTTTCACTTATAGTAATATTTTTAATAGGTAGGCACATCTGGAAGGGGGATTCAAGAAACTGTTGTATTTCATCTTCTTCTTCATTTGAGATTTCAGATGGGAAGGGTTGGAATACCTCAGTTAGGTGGTTTGCATAGGACAGTGCTTTTTCTTGGTCAGTTCGCGCCCAATTTCCATTGCCAGTACGAAGAGGTGTTTTATGTTGTTGTGGCTTTATCTAACAACCTATATACGCTTTTCAAAGCTAAAATTACGTCAAAAAGCATATGTCCTGTATTTGTTTATCAGTACTATCAGTAAAAAATAATATGAATACTATACACACAAAAGATGTAATGAAGAATTTTGCAGCGGGTACAGCTAGGACCATAAATATGTAATAAATTATATATCTTATACAGGGTGAATTTGCTTATACGAATCAGCTTGATATCTCGGTTATTTGTGTAGAAGAGTCTTTTTCGCACCACCGTCCGGGCGGTGGGAATTTTTACAAAGTAAATATAATAAATAAGTATAATAATAATAAATAATAATAATAATAATAAAAAACACTCACCGATAGAATCTCGAAATCGATTATGTGTATTCATTAAGACCAAATTCTCGGGAACTCAGAATTTGGCAGCTTCAGACATGTACGCGGTGCACTCATAAAGTAAACACACAAACAGTGACAACCCCATTTTAGTACACACCAGCAAAGCATGGAACACACAAGCAGGAATACATTACTACATTAAGCACAGGCCCGGACTGGCTTTTGAACGTAAGCAAGATCTTAATAAAAATAATTTTAACTTTATTAAACATAGTTAATTTTATAATATTTAATCAAATTTTCAATACTTTTTTATTATATCTAAATTATTCAAAAACTGGATTTAAAAACATTAGTAATAAACTACTAACTACAAGTGGCTAATTACGAACTTGAGAGTGAGAAATATTTTTAGGTCAGGCAACAAAACTATAATATTACAGTCATAAGCTAAATTTTATGAAACACGCCAGTCAAATATACATTGATGAGGCAAAACGGCAATGAATAAGCCAAGCATAGTTAAGGAAGCAATTTATCTTTTTAACGCAATATCATGGCAATTATTACATGTTTTATATTAAAAAGAAAGAACTGTCCTAATGAATTACATATTTGCAAGTTTAATAAAAAAAAATTCAAGTAGAGTTTACTACTTGATGTAACATTCTAACTTGCAAACAAGTAAAGGTAAAATAATGTTTGTAAAGCTAGAAATTTAGAAAAAAACTACAAAAGTTTTAAATATTATTAAGCACAGAAGATGATTTTAGTTAACTTAACAGCTCTTCACTGGTCCTGGCTATTACATCTATAATTTGGTCTTTATCCAAATTATAAAACAGGTCTCCTTCTAAGTTCATGATAAGTAGATTGGACATAAGATCTTGGCTTACAGTAGACCTAAGCCGATTCTTAACTATTTTAAGTTTAGAAAATTACTGCAGTAGTAGAAGCACTCCACATTCTACTACCTTTTCAGTTTGGCTTCAAAAAAGGACATTCGACTTGCCACCAGCTACAGAGAATTAGCGAAATCATTGAAACCGGATTTGAAAACAAATGCTACACCGCAGCAGTCTTTTTAGATGTAGCCCAGGCCTTCGATAAGGTTTGGATTGAAGGTCTTAAGAAAAAGTTGTTAAAAATTAACATACCTAGCTATCTCCAAGCAATCATTTTCTCTTTTCTAGAAGAAAGAACATTTGCTGTAAACATGAACTGGGAAATCTCTGAAATAAAAGACATACGTGCGGGAGTGCCTCAAGGAAGCATACTGGGCCCCCTTCTTTTCAGCATTTACATATCAGATACTCCTACAATAACAGCATCGCTAGCAATGTTTGCTGACGACACTTGATGGAAACATTATACCCTGGAATCCCAAAGATTCTGCAATAAAATATTTAGGTGTCTACCTAGACACAAGACTAAGCTGGAGCTTCCACATAAATCAAAAATTAATACAGTGTAATAATAGACTACGGCAGCTATTCCATTGATAAATAGGAAATCTCCATTAAGAACAGAGTGCGCTATTCTTATGTATAAAACCCTACTTCGACACCTAGCCCTGTACGCCTCTCCAGTTTGGTGAAACACCACCAAAACCAACATCCGGAAACTCCAAAGATATCAAAACAAGGTTTTACGAATAGCAGTGAACGCCCCGTGGTACATCCGGAATGATCAACTGCATTACGAGCTGGGAGTATCACTAGTTCAAGATTTCATCAAAGTGATTGCTAAAAAGTGCATCAGTAATATTAGAACATGTGACGGTGCAACATATTATAATCTGTGTGAACGCAATATTCATGTAAGACTCAAGCGAAAGCTCCCCCAAGATAATTTCTGACGAGGAGAATAATGAAAATTAACATCCTTTATAGGCTATATGAGACACAACTAATAGTCTCAAAATGTTGACAATTGTAAAACATGCTAATGTTGTTATTGTTAACTTGATTATAAATGTCATGTATAACATCTGTAATGTTGATCTGACAACTAACAAATGTTTAAAAAAAAAAGTTTAGGAAATACCCTTTCACAGGTGACTTGAGTACAAGGTATAGTTAGTACACATTTGTAAGCTACATACAGGTTGGTAAACAGTCCAGATCGTGAGAGTTCAAAGAGAACAGAAAAAGTGCATGATAAACACTGAAAACATTGTTTCTTGACAGTGCAGTAAACATAAAGATTTTCTTCTTTTTCTTCAGATTCAGACCCTAATTCGTCATGTTCACAGTTTCCTGCTGCTTTGTTCAGCCTGTCTAGTTTTTTGTCATCCTCAGTTTTTTCAACTGTTGTACTGATCTGCGAACTGTTTCAGCTCTTATCAATAACCGACTTCTTTCTACTTTACAAAGTTTGGAAACACAGGAAAGGACTCCCGTAGGAAAACTATCGAGCTCTACAATGTCACTAAATTTCTTTGTATCTAACCAAGAACAATCTTGTAAAATTCCTCCGTATGGGCAAAATCTTTCTTCAATACTCGCCCTGGCACAATCTAACATATCGAAAAAGATAACTTATACCTTTGAGCAGTTGAGATTCCCAGGAGCTTCGTCTTTTGAATTTTCACCAGGCATATTTAACAAATCTTTAGATAAATGTATAACAATATTTGTTGGAACAGAAGCGCTTCCCGTAACTTTCTCTTTCCCTGCATAAAGTCTTATGTTCCAAGAATATCCGTTGTCGCTGCAAAGCTTAAACACCATACTTGTGTGTTTTTTGGGGAATATATTGTTTGAAAAGGAGTCGGCCTTAGTAGATAACAACTGACTCATCTATACAGAATGTCTTGCCAGATGTGTATATGGCTTGGTAGTTTACAACAAATTTTTCTAATAAGGGCTGAATTTTGTGTAATCGGTCTCCTTCGGGACAAGTAGAGTTGTCAGAAAAATATCATGTTCTCAGCAAAAGTTGGAATCTGTTTCTTGACATTATCTTGGGAATAATACTATTCTTGAACAGCTCATCCTGACTCCAATATAGCTCGAGTGAAGGCATTTTCACCATGCCCATATAAGCAATAATTCCAAGAAATCTTAACATTTCTGAACTGTTTGTAGGAACCCACTGATGAAGTCTAGATTCCTTACTGACGTCTTCGTTTTCAGTCAAAATCTGAGTTGCGTAGAGATTTGTTTGTGTCACCATTTCGTCACTAATTTGGTTATCCAGAAATGCACTGTAGCAACTACACGGCGTTAAATTATTGACAAGAACGGCGGTTTAGTTCGGTATCAAACCACCAGCAGCAGAATAGTTGAAATTGTCACGGCTTTAATCTTTACTATATACAAAAATTGGTTGAATTACAAAAACAACCTCATCACTCCGCCACTGTTTAGGTAGACAATTACGCATTGACAGATGCCAGATTCCCGGAAACCCAATCGAAAAAGGAGTAGGTTCAAAACAAATAATTAATAGGCGCCATCGACTTAAAATTTTCTAGCATCGTCCGAGGTGGTAAATGAGAAGTCGGACCCCAAGAAAAATAATCATCTACCTTCATATTATTTATATCTATCCTTTACGTAGACTTAAATCCAAATACTTCGTCGTAAAATAAAAGACAAGCTGCAACCAAATCTCTGTTTACTTAATAAACCAACAAAACGCATTCACAGTTCTAAAATTTCTATGCAAGAACAATGATTTAAAATAAAAGTAGAAGTCCCAATTTTACGTTACTCTACCGGAATATAACGAAAATTAACTTGGCAACACTCAAACAACTTTTAGGACCTTTATTGCGCTACATAACCATATGCTAGAAATTTTTAGCGCATTCCGTAACTTCGAAGGCCTTCGCGTCAGGAATACATGCGTGATCAAC
This sequence comes from Limonius californicus, assembly GCA_014611495.1. Classification (NCBI taxonomy): domain Eukaryota; kingdom Metazoa; phylum Arthropoda; class Insecta; order Coleoptera; family Elateridae; genus Limonius; species Limonius californicus. Next base: position 11,637 of record JABXWE010025983.1, read on the forward strand.
GATTAAAAACTATCGTCAAGGCGTGAATTCTTACAAACGCAATATCAACCCACTATTGGAGTACCCTGTATATCTGCTTTACTTAAAATTGGAATATGGAATATTGCAATAGTATTTCATATGTACACATAACCCCAATTAAATCCCAATGACACAATTCGTTGACCCCATTCAAATAATAAATTAATTCTTAAATAAATATAACGAAATCGTAAACAAGAAGACACGGTTATACAGTTTTTAAAAATGCAGTTTCAGCGTCGGAATCTGAACTTGTACTAACAACTTCTTCATCGCTAGATGGTAAATACGTAGGATCACAATCAGAGTCGTCAAATTCATTCGAATTTTCATCATCTGAAAATGCAGATGGAAACAGTAAACAAAAGTACAGCATGTTCATTAAAAAAAAACTCGCAGCTGGCCATGGTAAATTTACGTATAGTGTCTTCTTACAGCATGCACTTTATAGGAAGCGAAATAACGAAATTTACTAATTTTTAAATCAGTACATAAAATACGATTTAATTGGTAATAAAACAAATTTCTGCCTGTATACACTGGTATACACATGTTAGTTGATTTTCTGAACAATTTGGACTGTATAATTAAATAATAATTAGATCTTCACGTTTCATTTCCGAAACAGGTCGATTCCGAATCGCTTACCGGTAAAATGTATTCCTACGTACATATACCACAAAGTGTATCACATATCCCACATAACCTCGAAATGTGATTGTTGTTGTGGTTGTCATTTATAAGTGACATTATGACAGTCAATTGTAACATATGGGCTAAGCCATACCTTGATAAAAATTTCAAAGCCTGCTAGAGTTTTTTTTAAATGAACATACTGTAAGTAGGAGAATATATCAATGTGTAAGCGTTGGCGGAAAAAAACACTTTGGCTTTGGCGCCAGGGGAAACTTTAATGAAATTTTCGTGGCAGTCAACCTGTTAAGTTTATTTTTTTGAATTACTTAATAAAATAAAATTTAGTTTGAAAACTGCTGATGATACATAGAAAATGCATTTAAGCTGTAGAAGGATATTACCTAATTGTAAAGTAAATCCAAAGTGGCAAACACGTAAAAACTTGTCTGGCTTGTGATAAACTACGGAATTGGGAGGGGTAAAGGTTTAATTGAAGCAGTTGGACATTTTTGTAATTAGAAGGCATTTAAGAATTTCATTTACCCCTAAATTAAATTTTTGCGTTTTCACTTTATCATGGGGTATGAAAACTATAAACTAGTGGTGCTTCATGCAAACAAAAACTCCAAACGCATGAAGCATTTAAAAAAGTACTAATTTATTTCAGAATACCCATCATTTATTTAAATCATTTTTAACTAAAAAAACATAAAAAACAGTTTATCTCAAAAGTGAAAAGTGGATCACAATAAATATTCAAAATGACGACCACCACTGAGAACACAAGCTTCTACACGTCGAAGCATTGAATTATGTATCCTTGCGAAAACGGTAGGATCTTGCCGAATCCTATCTCCAACTGTGTTCACTGGCGTAGAATAAACTAACTGTTTCATGTAGCCCCACAAAAAGAAATTGCAACTAATTAAATCTGGCGAACGAGCGAACGAACATTTGCCTTGCCCTTAGAGCGTTTGCTTGAGCTTCCCCGTAAATAAGAACAACATCAGTAAGTTCAATGTTCGTAAAATTTTCCATTTTGGTAGAAACACTGCTTGTCAGCTTCAACAACAGACTGAATAGAAGTTACTGACCTACCCAATAGTGTTGGTTTGTGGCAGGCGATAAGAATTTTTTTTGTACATCTATCTAATTCTTTGCATAATATGTCTTTGAACTCAAATTTTTGTTATTATCCTGCGGTACTCAAACAATTTTGGGTCAAATTTTCAATTATTATTTTCTCATGTCTTAAGGGTCCCATTGCCAAAGAAATGTTTTTTCTAGTTTGTATATATTGTAATCTACCATCGGATTTAATATTTGTACCTATTTCTGATACACCCTGTATAAAAATGTATACATTTATAGAGGACCGGGAACAGCATATGTATAACTATTTCACTAATTTTCACACAAAATAATATTTTATAGTGGGGTTTCTTAGAAAACTGTAATCATCACAAAGTATACCTTAATGCAAGATTTTTATTAATTTAAAAAGTTTAATTAAAAAACTCTCTTGTTTATCTAAAAAATAGAACAAGAAACACACCAACAAACCGTTCAATTACGTATAGCACACGAATCAGTAATAAAAAAAATTTACAACAAGTAAATTCATAATCTCTTAATCTTCTTCTTCTCTGCTTCTTCTTTTTGTATTAGGATTACTCCTGTTATTCAACGGATGATGATTGCCAGCTTTGTTCCCCCCTTCTAGGTGGTCTTCCCACCGGTCTTTTTTCGTCAGGGCGTTCGTTTCTGCATATCTTTGCTAGTCTGTCTTCTGCTATTCTATCCACGTGTTGATTCCATTGTCGTTTTCTCTCCTTTGGTATTTTACATATTTCTCTTATTGATGTATTTGTTTGTCTGTCTCTTAAGAAAATTCCTAGTATTGATCTGAGGGCCTTCACTTCTACAGTTTGAAGTTTCCGTTTTTGTCTCTACTCGAGTTTCTGTTGCGTAGGATAATACCGGCCGCACAGTGGTCTTATAAATTTTACCTACAACTGTTTGATTTTATTATTATTACGTAACTAAAATAGCCTTGACAACATGTGTTTTTTGTTTACAGAAATGTCAAATTGAATTACAGAAATGTCAAATTGACTTTGATAAAGAAATACTTAAGTAACATAGAAATAAATTATTTTTATTGTTTATGAATGTGTATTACACAATTAGTACAGTTACTAATATTAATACAACTCGAACTCAAAATTTTCTTATTAAATACCCTGTTAAGGTTAACTTCCTCTATTTCAACATGAAGCAATCAACAAACCTTAGCAACGCGCTTAGCAACGTCGTAAAATCTCGACTTGACGGGATAGTATCAATTTTTTATAAATTTTAATCACATTATAATAATTTTTTCAGTGAACAGTTGTAGGTAAAATGTTGTTTATATCACGTGCCGAAAACAATTCCATATACTCGTGCCTTCGGCCTCGTGCGTCAAATTCTGCACTTGTATGTAATGAATTGTTTTCGGCACTTGTTATAAAAATAACTATTGACTTTACTATCTAAATGCATGTATTTATTTCTCCAGATTGTTTGTGTGAGATACGCTGTTATTTTCATCGCTTTTATTGCCCGTTTTTGCTTTTCGTTGTACAAATTACGATCACTTGACACCTCCACATCTAGGTACTCAAACGTCATCACTTGATCTATAACCTTTCGGTCCACTTCTGGTTTGCATCTTAATGGTTCTTTCGATGCTACTAAGGTTTTTGTTTTCTCTGCAGATATTTCCATGTTTTATTTTTTAGCTTTAATATTGAATTTATGTAGTAATCTCTGAAGATCGTTTTGATTATTGGCTATTAGTAGAGCATCATCCTCGTGACAGATTATATTTATATTATTATTCCCCATTTTAAGTCCTTCCATTGGCTTAACTTCTCTTATTATCTGTTCCATAATAATGCTGAAGAGGAATGGACTTAGCGAATCGCCCTGTTTGACTCCTTGTGATACTGGTATTTCCTCTGTGATATCATTTTTTAGCTTTATTTTTGTTTGAGTGTTGGTGTTGATGTCTTCGATTAGTTTTATTATATTCCTAGGGGTATTATATTTCTGTAATAAGGTAAGCACATCTCTAAGTTGTACCCTATCGAATGCCTTGGTTAGGTCGACAAAGCACATATATGTTGGGCAGTTAAATTCCACTGCCTTCTCTACAATTTGCCGCACAATAAAGATTGCGTCTATTGTACTTCTACTTTGCCGCAATCCTTGTTGTTCGTCCGATATTTCCATCATCTTCTGAAGTTTCTGTTGGATAATTCGTGTTAGTAATTTTAGTGTAGTATTCAACAGGATGATGCCTCGATAGTTTTGCGGTTGTTTTTTATCGCCTTTTGTAAACATAGGAATAGTTGTGTATGTTTTCTATTCTTGTCCCCCATACTTGAGGAGCTCGTTGTGTATTTTGTCTGGGCCTGGGCCTTTTCTGTTTTTCAGTTTAACCATAGCATCATTGAAGGTTATGGTGATTTCACCGTTATTTTGTGATGTGTCTTCAAATTCTTGAGTATTCGCCTGTGTTGGTGTTTCTTCATACAGTAATTTGAAATATCTCGTCTACTCTTCTTTTGATATATTGTTGATTTGAACATATTCGTTCTTTCTTCTGGTTTTGAATCATTTACCAAACTTTCTTCAGCGCTCCGTATACATCTCATTCCATATCCTTTGTGAATGCTTCCCGATGTTTTTCTTTGATTTTCTTAATTTCGGCATTAACTTTGTTTTTCACCCCCACATATTTTTCTCACTCTTCTATAGTTGGGGAGTTCCTATATTTTAGGTAGGCTTTTCTCTTCTCGCTGGCCAGTTCTTTTACCTCGGGCGTGTACCAAGGTGTTAGTTTTATACAATTTATGTTGATTTTGCGTTTCCCCAGCGCTTCATATGCAGATTTTAATATATTCGTTTTCAGTTTTTCCCAGCTCATATATACTGTATCAGAGTTTTCTATTGCTTGTGTAGTAATATGTTGTTGTAGCAGCATTTGGTACAGATGTTTAGTCCGCTACGTTTTCAATACTAATATGTTCTACATAGACTGGAGTTATCTTCTTTGTTTTGAATAGGAATCTCAATTTACATAACACCAATCCATGGTGACTTCCTATATTTGCTGAACTTAATGTCCGTGTATCTATTATGTTTGATGGGTGTACAGATCGATTGCCAAGTATGTAATAGATTGTTGATGTATAACCTTTTGTATTGCTCCAAGTTTCCTTATGTTGGCTTGCGTGCGGAAAATAAATATTATTTATTCGTAATTCGTTGATGGCGTAAAATTCAACTAATCATTCCCCTTCTTCGTTTAATGTGGGCTCATTGTATTTGTGCTTTATTCCTTAAATTGGCGTATTTCCCACTCGTGCACTGAAGTCGCCTATTGTAAGGGCTTTGTCTGTTGGTGATGGGGCATTGTATGTATCTTGCAGAATATCATAGAACTCTTGTTTTTCTTGTTTAGACTTCGATGTGCCGGGGGCAGCAATATTCTCTCGTCGACAAACGTAATATTATCAATATTTTCCATGTATCTCTTATATACAAGGATGCCAACACCTGCTGTAGTCCTCTGATGCTTTTTCTCATGTCTTAATCAACTAGAATCTAGATTATATAGATGCATAGACTCTGTTCAAAAGACGCGTTGAAATACGCAGTGTTTACTAACTTTCCAGTGCGCGTCAAAAGTATGGAACATGCCAAACAAAACTAAACGCTTTTTTGTAGAATCCCGAAACACAGCGACAATCTTTTTTTTTTTCGTTGCTTCTACCTTGATTTGATAAATCTCCTTGCCAGTAAAATGGTGATATAAAATAATTGGTGCCCCACATAACATTTTTTTTTTAGAAAAATACGCACGAAGTCCCACAGATTCAGAATTTATTTCTAATAAAAATAACGCATCAATCTGTTCGGATATAAACTTTCGGCGTTTTCAGTTAGTTTCAGCTCTAATAATTCTTTTTCCAAACAATGAAGACCCTGATGTCCCAACCAAGCATTTGATTTGAACAAGATGGAATTCCTCCCCATTTAAGTGTACAAATCCGGCAATTTCTTGATGATATGTTCCCTGATAGATGGTTAGGGTAGCGAGAACTATTTGAGTGGCCTACGAGATCATCGGTTTTGACATCGATAGATTTTGTCTATGGAGTCATATGAAATCGCGAGTTTACAATAGTGGATCAAACTATTTGGTTTAAATGATTTAGAAATGGAAAATATTGGACCGGAAATTATTAATCAAGCGTACAAAGTGTTTACACACGTGCTGGCCAATGTCAAGTGGTTAATGGTAGTCAATTTGAACATTTCCGTTAGGTGATTTTTTCTTGATGATTTAATTGTCATTAAATATAGATTCTGAATGTACGAACTTCAAGTGTAATTTTCTCAAAAGGAAATATGATCTGAAATAAAGTTGGACCAAATTTTTAGTAGCGAATGTTAATCTGGTGACTTAAAGATAAGCTGTAAGTGTTAGGGTCGCTGCAGGTAGGCGAGCAAGAACGTATCCAGGAAAATTTGTGAATGGCTAAATAAATATGTTATCTTCTTCTGTAGGTGCCGTCTCCATGTCGAAGGTTGGCAATCATATTCGCTATTTTGATTTTAGAGGCTGCTGCTATAAACAGCTCGCTAGAGGTACATTCAAACCATTCTCTGAGATTTCACAACCATAATATTATTCCTTTTCCCACATTTCTTCTTCCTTGAATCTTGCCCTGCATTATTAGCTCTTGTAATGTGTCCAAGATATTCCAGCTTTCGTTTCGTGGTGTCTACTAGTTCTTTGTCTTTTTTCATTCGTCTTAGGACTTCTGTGTTTGTTACACGATCCATCAATGCAATTTTAAGAATTCTCCTGTACACCCACATTTCGAATGCTTCAATTTTCCTGAGACTTGTTACGTGTAGGGTCCAAGTTTCTACTCCACTAGTATAGACATAACATTTTTCTAACTATTTGCTCAAGTCTTTGTTACAGAAGACTCGTTTCATTTTAACAAAATTTGCTCGAGCTTTTTCTATTCTTATTTTGATTTCGTGGGTATAGTCGTTTGTCTCGTTTATCATCATACCAACATATGTGTATCTATTGACTTGTTCAATGTTCTATTATTATTATTATCTTTGAGTTTTCGATATTATCATAAATGTGGCCGTTCCGGTATTAAGTATTCTTCACTACATGCGGTTATTCGGTCTATTAGCGAAGATAACCGTATCATAGACATATCTGATGTTATTGATTGGTATTGACTTTTATTCCTCTCATTTCTACTTCGAGAGATGTTTTAAGAATTTCTTCAGAGTATTCATTAAAGAGAGTTGGCGACAACACACATCGTTGTCTTACTCCTTTTCTTATTTCTATGTTTTCTGATGTTTGGTTACCGATGCGTATTGTAGCTTCCTGATTTTAATACAAAATTAATATTATCTGAAGGTCTCTATAGTCTAAGTGTTTCTGTTATACAACCAGAAATGCTTAAAATAATACTTTATTTTTAAATTACATAATATTCACGTTTGGTCGGTCATCCGGTAATTTTAATATAATCTTACCTAGATACTTTTATTATAACATTTTATAGTATATATTATATGTATATCCAGTCTCAACAAGAAGTTACATCGCTGGATTTTACTACCATTGCCAAGAAAATTAAATGCGGCCCTAAACACAGACCAACAAGCACCAACGCTATTGTTCAGAAATTACATGCTACTTGCTGTTTTATAAATTTGGAAATACGGAAAGTCTAAGGCAGTTACATCAGGAGATACAGGAGGCCACAAACATTTACTTATTAAATAACGGTCAAAAGATTCCTGCTAATAATTCAACCTTCGTCATCTTGCTGAAAGTTTTGTAGTTTATTGTCAGGTTAGCCGGTATAGCAAAATAATAAAAATATTGCTTCTGTAAGTTACTTCAGTAATACGGTCTTAAAATAATATTGGGCAGACCAATTCAAGAATCAGCAACTTAAACAGCATCTTTCACTTGATGTGAAAAAAGCTCACGAAATAAATAAGGATTGCCAAAACCACACATTCTTATTGTTTGCAAATTCACATACCAGAAATGAAACCAGCTTCATCCGAATGAATTGTTAAAATAAAGTAATTCATTTTTATTGATTTGTAAACCACTGACAACAGAATGCGCGCAAAATTTAACAACTGATGTAGTTGATTCGTTGTGCATGCTGCTTGCACACCTGAATTCATATGCAGCATTTCTGGCTGTACAGCAAAAGTCAGCTTCAGGAAGATCTATTTAGAAAACCTCTATCAAAAGATAGCAAGGTCGTACTGTTAGTTTTATCTTTTCCTGGAACGAGGTTACCGTAAAACTTGTTATTCGGTTCATCAATCTTTTGGGAGAGTGCCCTTCTGGCTACATTGCCAAATTTGCTAGTGAGGTGACCAAAGGATTTTAGGATTCGACGCCTAACTATGGTGAAGCGGCGATCTAGTATGTTTAATTCATCTAATACGGACACACTTGTTCTGTAATATGTCCATAGAATCATCAAGAGTGTTCTCCATCACGACACTTCAAAGGAGTCCAATTTGTTTCTATCGCCAGTTTTTAACGTACAAGCCTCTGGCCCGAAAGTAGTAATTGGAAAAACTATTGTTGTAACTAATCTCTTCTTTGTAGCATTCGATATATTATGGTCTTTCAATATCTTGCTGAAATTATTCATAGCTGTCCTGGTAATACTTCTTCTTGTTTCGGTTAAGCAGTTCCTATATCTATTTATATGTAGGCCTAGATAAATACCGCCATTTACAATTTGTATGTCTTGTATGTTGGTTATGTTGTTTGTTATGCTTCTTCGATCAATTAGCAATTTAGTTATTTGACGGTTCAATTTTAATCCAATATTTTCATATTTGCAAAACGCAAATAACTTATTCTCTTTTCGCCAATGGTAATTCCACCTCGCTAGCATTGGAGAGCTTTCCGTATGGTATACGAGGGAGCCCTTTTACGTTTTTACAAACGACCACTAGATAGCGCTATTGAGATGTGCCATTACTATTTTCGTAAAATTTGACATTTGTTATTGTGAAACAGTGGCAGCTTAGAAATTGACCGAGCAATTTATTTATAGTGAGCGTTTAAAAAGAGCTATTTTGTGAAAAAATGAAAATTTCAGGTAATGGTTTTCGTTGGATGATTTTATGCGATTTTAGTAAAGGCCTAACTCAACAACAATGCATAGAATAGCTTCGTTCAACTTGAAACACCATCAGAAAAGACTGTTTACAATTGGTTTGCAGAATTTCGTAGTAGTCGTGCGTCCGTCAATGATGAATTTCGCGAAGGTCGACCAAAATCGGTTATTATTCCAAAAAAAAAAACAACGATGGTGTGCGCAACATGATTGAAGAAGATCGTCATGTAACTTACAGTGAGATAGAGACATCCTTAGGCATATCGAAGACTGCAGTAGGTACATTCGATTTTGCATGAACATTTAGC
>JABXWE010025984.1:0-10801 GCA_014611495.1 Limonius californicus
CTGTTTGCCATTTAACGGTGCAGATTGTTAATATCTAAATCTTATTAGTACTAACATTTTAATACTAATGTAAAAATAAAAAACAATAATAATACTAAAAAAATCTTATTATAATACGGAAAAGTGTGAAAATTGCTGTACCTTCCTTACAGTATTTGGAATAATGAATCAAAACACAAATCCACCCATGTAAATCAGATTTACCTATGAAGGATCTATAAAGGATCTAGATCCTTTTGGGAGGATCTTGGATCTTGATCTAGATCCTTTCTTAAGTGTGGATCTTTGATCTGGATCTAGATTATGATTTTTAAATGTATCTGGATCTGTATCTAGATCCAAAATTAAAGGATCTTACCCAACACTGACAACCAGCCCGGTCCGTCTCAGGACCAAGAAAATATATATATATATATATATATATATATATATATATATATATATGTTGGTTTTGAGGATTCCGCGGGTGTTGTATGCTGTGGTTGGTTTCCAGGAGTTCTTCCGCGTAGCAACTTCTTGGTGTTCTTATGTATCTAAGGAAGGATTGTGATAATTTTGATTAACTTGAATATGTTTATAATAATTTACTTATAATTTATTAAAAATTTAATTGTCAACTTTCTTATGCTTTATTGAAAATAGGTCGTGTGAGGTATCAATGTCTGGGGAATTTTGCTAGGAACATTTTGGTGTCCTTTTTTGTGTAAGTTTAGTTATAAGAAAGTTATTGTAGTTTATAAGATTTTGTAATTATTTCAGTTAATTTAGATATGCGTTTGATTGGTGAAAGCCCTCGGGGTTGACATAAAAAATTTAAAGTTTTGCTCCGTATCATAGCAACGGAAAAAATTTTGAAAAATCTTTTGTTCAAAAAACAACTTAGTTGCATTTTATCCGTTGGAGTGGAAGCACGTCTTCCTGCAGCTCAATTTATTATAATTTATGTTCAAGTTTATGTATTTAAGTGAATGAAGGCTTGTTCTCCATTTATCTTCGATACAAAGTGTTGTTTCCCTCTGCGAATGTGAAATTTTAAAAATTATGGAGAAAATTACGATTTTTGGAAAAAATTGAGGATTGGCGTGGGTTGATTCTCACTTGTTTAAGAAGTAGCGTTATTCGTTAGTGTGCTGTTTCAATTTTGACAGGTACAAATTTAAACGTCAACGAAATATAACTGAATGTTATTAATAAATATTTTTCATTACAACCAGTAACGATAAAACAAGGAAGTTCGTCGATATGTAAAAGTGCTATAAAATAAAAGGAAGTTCGTCGAAATATAAAAGTGCTATATAATAAAAGGAAGTCCGTCGAAATATAAAAGTGCTATAATAAATTAACCATTGGATGCATAAGAAAATATCTAATCGAAAACAAATTGTGAGGTTAGATGTTGGATTTGTTTTTACCTATTCAAAGACAATTACTGGTGATATAAAATTGGGAAAGCGCTAACCTGTGTACATCTGATTGCTGTTTCCTGTGTTTGGACATCACCAACTGCTGTTATTAATGTTTATTTACGAAAATGCCACTGACGAAGAAATTGGCATTCAACCGGCTGTGAGCCCACGCGATATGAAAAGAAGAAAAGGTACCATGGGAAGCCCGCCACATTTGAATCATTTGAAATCAGTTACGAATTTGAGTAACAATAAAGAATAAAAGAACTGATAAATAAATCCTTGTAGGTGTATATTGTATTTAATTTGGTGTGACAAATTTAATTTATGTTTTTTCTTATAAAGGGAAAGCACAGATAATTGTGATTTAACTTTGATAATTGAAACGGTAATTTGATTTTCCCTATGTTTTCTTTTGTTGTACGTGTTTGTTGTCAGATAGAAAAGTTATACAGAAGGATCAATTGTAGCAGCATCCTTGAGATCAACTAAAAATTTTTGTGAAAATATTTGACTTGTGTTGGTTAAACAATATATAAATTTGAGTATTTTCTGTTTAATATCCATTTAGGAAAAGATATCTTGTTTAAGATTTTCATTTTGTTTATGGCGCCCAACATAGGAAGTTTAACCAGCCACAATTTCATTTACTGTATTACAATTCGATTTGCTGTATAATAATTTCTTCTTCTCCTGCTTCTTCTTTTTCTTCTGCTTCTTCTCCTTCTCCTGCTTCTTCTTCTTTTTCACCTACTTCTTCTTCTCCTGCTTCGTCTTCTTCTCCTGCTTCTTCTTCTTCTCCTGCTTCTGCTTCTGCTGTTCCTTATCAATATAGCTGTAATGATTTTATTTAAGAGGCGGTTAAAAACAAAAAAACCTGTTTTTGAAAAAATGCATACAGAGCTACCACAAAATGAATTTGTAATTGTGAAAATTCCAATTGAGCATAAAAAGACGGCGGCGATGACATAGATTTTAGCGCAAATAAAATCAGTGGATTTGGAAATCAATACATATGTGTAGGAGATTATGTATTTATGAAAAAGAAATGCCATTTTTGTGTAGCTAGGTGTCGCAGACCATAAGGCTATTGATTTTAAGCAAGTGGACCTTCAACGTCGTGCGCCTGATAAGCTCAAAAGAGATTTCAGTTTTGCATTGGAGCAAATCCAAGGATATAATTTAATACTATAAATAATGCATGTATAACATCTTTACTGTAAAAGTTAAAATAAATCTTTCAGTTTTGTTCTTCTAATAAAGTTAATGATACTACCACTGAATTATTTTTATTTCCCAGCTTCCTGCTATCTTATTAGATACTGAAATTATTTTTGTACTAGTCACAAAACATAAAAGTGTATGAATTAAGTAAACTTGGATTTGCATTTGTAACCAGTACAACCCCATGACAAATCTATAATATTCACGATATTCCTAAATAATTCGGAATTACAATTGTTTAAAAAAAGTAGTCAAAGTATGCCCGGTTGATGCTATATAGAATAAAACACTTCCGATATATGACTGCTTTCTAGGTATTCTAAAATTCTAATTACAAGGTACAGTTTTCAGAACAACTGTTAAATGGGTTGCATATTTCAATTGATGGGTGTTTGAACCTATTACCAAAGAGTATATAATTATATACTCTTTGCTATTACCACCAATGCATCAATACGATACTGCTAGATGGCGCTGCGTATCCCAGATTACACTGTAATTATGTATGTGTTTTTAGATTTTAATATCTTGCCTAAGCAAATAATAAAAATATTAAAATTGGAGTTGCTTGTTTATTTCCTTTAATTCTGTGAGATCTTGGTTAAGTTACTAATAAAAAAATTAAAGCTTTATTTGTACAGGAAAATATTTTTGTAATTCACAGTAGCATTACTTTAAAGTATAAGTACAATTAAATTTATAATTTATAATGTGGCATCAATAATAAATTAAACATTTATCATGTACTATATGACAGTAGTTAAATATACAGTGCTTTCGTAAATTAGTGGATAAACTAGATAAAACATTTTAGAAGGATTTTCACAGAAAGTCCTCGGACATGTCTACCCTATTTTTTATGAGTGCTTCTTTCCTTATAATTGTCATTTTTCGTTCGTCTTTTGTTTTCGCACCATGACGTCATCGACAATTCTTTTAAATGGCATCCCATACTTTTGTTCACGAATTTGGATACAGCACATTTTTCTGAGTACGACATTGTCAAAAACGTATGACGTTGAAGAGGAAATCAGTCCCAAAGTTTCAAAAATGTATGGTAAAGCGATTAGAGTAGACCAATAATAATTTAAAAAATGACGTAGTTGTTGGAGTTATTTCTTGAAAGAATGCATCTCTTATCTTTTGTTTGTCAAAAGTAGTGTATTTGAAGTGTTTAGTGAGTAGTAGCTTTGTCATTTTATAAAAGAAGGTTAAATTAACTGAACGAGAAAGAATTGCACGAATAGCTTTGTATCCAGATCTAAAGGAATCTGACTTTTTCTTTCAACAAGACGGTGCATCTCCTCATTATGCAGTACCTGTCCGCGCTTATTTAGATGAGGTGTCCCGAATCGTTAGATAGGAAGAAGGGGGACGATTGGGTGGCCAGCCAGGTCGCCAGATTTGACACCCCTAGATTACTTTTTGTGGGGATACTTAAAAAGTAAAGTGTACGTTAGTAGGCCGGAGAATTTAGAAGATTTAAAAGCAAAAATTCGTTACGAGATACAACGTATACCTCCTGAAGTTATTGACAATGTTCAAAAAGAATTAATTCATCGTCTTAGCCACTGGCAGCAAGTGAACGGTGCACAATTTGAACATTTAATTTAGTTGTTTTTTGAATTTAATCATTGCCTTAAATTTAGGATTTTGAAATAGCAAAATTGTTTTTAAAAAATCTCTTATTACCCTGTATGTACTAATCCTATATTAAAAAAATGCGCAAATAATAATAAAATTTGTAATTTACTTTTTTCAAACACCTACGTGGCCAGCGACGCCGGAGCTTACAGGAAAAACACAGTATATATAAAATTTTTTCTTACACTTTGTACTACAAACAAAGACAATCGGCGACTGAAGCTCGCTTCTTGTTTAAAAAAAAAAGGTTCGATTACGGTAAGTTAGCGCGTAAGGTTTCTTTTCAAAAACTTTAGTTCTTTACCTTGAATTTGGATGCAGGCAGGTACAATTTCCAGGTAATGAACAGATGTAGGTACAGTTTGGGGTTGTTCCCCGGCCCGGAAGGAAAAGAAGGGTAGACGACTCCAGAAAAATTTGGGACGAAACATCCGTTGGTACGCCCCTGGGAAGTTAGTTTGCCTCTACTTCCACGGGATCAAACTAGTGAACCAATAAAGCACAACTTCCAAGGGATCAATCCGCTTGAATCCGAATAAATCGACACAACAATTCCACTTAATTGCTCTATATTAGAGCTAACACTGCTAAATATATATTCAAATCCGACCTTGTCGAGGTTTTCTTTTTGCCTAAAGCAAAACTACGATACGGTAGGCTCGATATAGCAGAGCAGCCGCGAAAAGACCAGTTATCGGAAAAAACGTCGTTCCGGCCCAAGAGTCTCGTTACGGTCCTCGTAGATGGAAAGAGCGACCGGAGCCATCAGGGATGTAAAACTGACTGAAAACATAAACGCGCCTCAAAGCTGCATTAACCCCAAAATATTGCAACATAATTCGAAATATGGTGAAAATGTTCTAAAATAATTCGGCACGTAAATTCTCAGAAGCGTTCAGGGTCAAGCGCGAACAATGCAATATTCGGCAATTTAAGCCTACAAAGGGAACTGTCAACATAGCTCAATCTTTAACAACAACATAGCGAAACTGTAACTAACATAAAACTGCAATTAAAATAACGATTTTAATTTCTATGAAGCGGCAATTAGAATACGACATTCATTCAAATGTAGCGACAAAAGTTAAAAGAACATAACATGATGTCAAAACCGTTTTTTTCCAGCGCCTCCTTGAAAATTATTACTGGTCTACTCTAATAACTTTATTATACATTTTTTAAACTTTTGTTGTGATTGCTCATTTCGAAAATTTTTCTCTTCAACGTCATACGTTTTTAACAATGTCGTACTCACAAAAATGTGCTGTATCCAAATTCGTGAACACAAGTATGGGATGGTGCGAAAACAAAAGACGAACGAAAAATGACAATTATCAGGAAAGATGCACTCATAAAAAATAGGGTAGACATGTCCGAGGATTTTTTGTGAAAACCCTTTTAAAATGTTTTATCGAATTTATCCACTACTTTACCAAAGCACTGTATATAAATATAAGTCGACGGCCTTTTTATACCACTCCTGGGTATCAGTACCTTCGCTGCCACGTGTTTCTCCTCAGCGCTAACGTAGAAACACGGAGGACCTACAGTTTAACGTCGAATCCGAACGACAGAAATTCCAGAGAAGGTTTTTAGCATTAAGATCTCACGGTTGCAAGAAGGATTGGGATATTGTGTGTAGTGGGTTGCAGACAAGATTTTTATAAATCTGCATAGTAATGCTAAGGTTTCGAACTCAAGCCAGAATCGACGTTTTACTCAGAAAGCGAGCGCTCTACCAATGAGCTACCACCACACATAAATACAGTGCGGTCGTAAGATGTGCTCCCCCTCTTACTAACATTTGAACGACTTGATATTTCTTCATAAAATTTTGTGTGTTCTAATGGGAGGCCAAATACTACTTTTTAGTACATATCTAAATTTTATAACTTTTGAAATGGGGGCTAGGCGCCATCTTGAACTATTTTTAAAGGCCGCTAGAGGTCGAGTGACACCTCATTTGAAAGGGATTTTAATTATGCGCCTGATCCTTGAGTTTCATAAAAAAATAATGATCTAGAAAAAAATGACAGATGAGTGAAAGTAACAAGTTTATGGAAAAAACTAAGAATTAAAGCAAAAAAGGTATGCTTTCGAAATGTTTGACTGCAGAACGAAGAAGAAAATTCTAAAACACAACAAAACTTATTAATACGACAAAAACTGAATAGTAATACTATTTTAATAAATATTCAAAGTATGCTCCTTGAACTTCTTGGCAATAGAAAAACCCATTTCATATCTCTTCCCGTACTTTCTGGAAAGTTTCAACTCCGATATTTGCACAAGCCTCTGTTATTTTACGTCGTAGGTACATCCAAAAGCGAATCGGGTTCTGTTTGAAAAACTTTCGATTTCTGATACCCCCACAAAAAACAGTCCAACGGTCACGGAGTCAGGTCGGGGAATCGCGGAGGCGATTCTATTGGACCACGACGACCAATCCATCGTCGAGGATATGTTGCATCGAGATAATTGCGAACTTGTCTGCTAAAATTGCGGAGGAGCGCCATTGAATATGATATCCATGTCAAATTCGTTTGGATTATCTTCAGCAATCTCAACTATTAATGGATGGCTGAGGTTTCCCAGCATGTTCAACGTTCAAGTACAATTCCCCAGTAAGGTTTCCGTCGATAAATAAGGGACCTACTATATGGTCGCCAAGTATTCCTATCCATACATTCAATTTTTGCTGAAATTGGGTGTGACCTTCTCGGAAAACATGGGGATTTTCATCGCACAAATATCTTACATTTTGTCTATTAACAAACCCATTTAAAAAAATGTGCATTCATCACTGAAACGGATATTGTGAAGACAGGATGGGTTTCTTGCAATGGTTTGGGTCATAACCTCACAAAATTCAATGCGTCTATCCCGATCATCTTCAATCAACTGGTGTAAAAATCTTCATTTTGTATGGATGGAACTTATGCCGCTTTAAAAACTTTTTGACAGTGGTCTTCGATACATCACATATCGTAGCTACATGTAAAGTTGATTGCTGGAATATATTACCATTTCACCGACTATCTGAATTTGTTTGTCTTCTGAAATTGCGGGTCGTCCGGGGTTTTTCCTGTTTTGCACACTACCAGTGTTTAAAAATTTTTGCACAAGTTCTCTTGAATACGTCCTCGAAATAGGAAGGTCGGGAAAAAGTTCGTTAAATATTCTTCTGGCTTCGTGTAAGTTTCGATTGGTTTCACCAAAATAAAAACTGCTTCCATTTTTTCCTGCAGAGTTCGAACATTCGCCATAATTATTGTTAGTACCACCGGTTTTAACACTCAATATTCAAACGTGAGCAAACACAATAACTTAATTAAAGTGACACAACAGAAAGACTAATTATTTCAATTGTTTTACTTCTGTGGTTTCGCCTTCTACATTTTTTAGTGTTTTGCTTAATATCAGAAACACATAACTTGGAAGTCTGTCATTTTTTTTGAATCTATAAAATTTTGCCAAAATTTAGAATTATACTCTACTTAAAGAGACCTTTCAAATGAGTCGCCATTTTGAAAGTTATAAAATTTAAATATATATTAGAAAGTAGTATTTAGCCTCCCATTAAAGCACACAAAATTATGTGCAGAAATATCAAGATGTTCAGAAGTTAATGCGGGGGGGGGGGAGGACATTTTACGACCGCATTGTATAAGTAGCTACCTTCAATTTGAAAAAAATTAAATAATTAAACAAAAAAAATATACTGTTACACAAGCAACTTGTTTTAAGGTTCAATTATCAATTAATAATTACTGTTAAGAATTTATGTAACAAGATCTTAAGTTCTCTTAATTAACGTAATAATAGCAGTGTAAGTTCATTAAGATTCAATCAAACATGTTTTATTATTGTCGTATGTGTGTATGATCTTCTAGAAGCATGTACTTAATTTAGTTTTTATAATAAAATATATTTATTATTATAGGAGGGGTAAAATACAGGGTTGCTCATTAGTACGCCAATGTCCAATATTGGCATTATTAAAATGATTTGGAAATTTTTACAAAAATATTTTTAAATATACAGAGTGATTGGCTATAGCGGAGCATCTTCATTGTATTTTCAATATAACAATTTACTTTCGGCTTAGACCGCGTCGTCATTTGGGAACTACAGCCAGCATTATCAGGTAAGGACCAACCTGTAGCTTGTCTGCCATTACAAGCATTTGTTCTAGAAGTTTGAGCAATATTTGTTCGTAGGCCCTGCCTGCCTAAACAGGGCCGTGTGCTTATATTATTCAAACCTTGGGGCTGACAAGGATTTGATCTTGATGTATTTTGTTTGCCAGGACAATAATACTTAATCGGCTTATGCCTGTTAGCAGTTTGTGAACCCATACAAACTAACGTTTCGCAAGACATTGCAGCTTGCATCTTCAGAGTGAATATAACACTATATTTCATGGTATTATTTTTAAAATAGAACAGCCTGCATATTTTTACATTTTTGAATTCAGTGTAAAATAATCTATCCAACAAGCACCTGTTTTTTTATTTTGGATGAGGCGTTGCCGAGTTTGACTTAAAAATGTGACCAGTTTGGTCGGTACAGGATTTAACAAATTAATTCGGTGCGTGAGTATTAAGATTAATTAAGAATACATACTTTACATTTACCTAGCCAAGTGATGTACTAAAGGGACACAACCACCAAACATTTATTTTATTGCACATGGTGTTTTTACAACAGTAAAATTTAATTTATTCTGAAAATCTTTTTCCCAATTGGAACACTCTGTACTTTATTATATTTTTGAATTGGCACGTTATTTCTCCACAACTTTTTGAATATTGTCAAAACTTAGCAAAGTTGCGTACAAGCTTGTTGATTTGTATAGATTCTTGTAGTAATAACAAACAGTTCCAATGTTTTCTAAAAGCAAGAAAACGGATATGATGTTGATTTTGGCAAAATGCAGAGGGCCGACTTAGCAGTAGGTACGACGACATGCATAAAGATACCCGGATAGATCCCTTCCAGCACATAATACCTTTAGGAAGAAATTTGCGAAATTGTGGACAGTTTTCCAAGCCAAAGGTGAGACAACGACATGCCACAACTGTAGAAGTTGAAGGGGTAGACATCGAACAGATAACTGGTAATCCCCATATAAGCTAACGAGCAGTTGCAAGAACTGTAGGCTTTAGCCAAAGTTCAGTATTTAACATTTTAAAAGCAAATCGGTTTCATCCTTACCACGTCACATTAGTGCAACACCTTACTGAAGATAATTACACACGTCAAGCGCGTTTCTACCACTTTTTAAGGAACGAAGTTACTACTGATCCACTGTTTTTAAGAAATATTCTATTTACCGACGAATCGATGTTTAGTAACAATTGGTGTGTAAATAGACATAATTGCAATCCTATTCACAAGATAACCTACATTGGATTCCCCAAGCACACTTTCAAAGAATTCGTACCACAGTAAATGTGTGGTGTGGTATTTGTTGTTGGTCTCCACTTCTTTGAGGGCAGTTTAAATGGGGAAATGTATTTCCATTTTTTAGAAAATAATTTGCCTCAACTTTTAGAGGGTATTACACTTTATGTCAGACAGTATATGTGGTTTCAAAATGGCGGAACACCTGCCCACTTCCATAGAACTGGAAGAAACTACTGTGGGACGCGCATGATCAGGGAGCGGGGAGAACGCGATTCGGCAGAAACGGGAACGTGAATGCGAGAGTTCCCAGGGAATCACGACACGATTAAGACGCGGAAGTGGAGTGAGGAAAAACTAGAGTTTTGAATTGATCTTTCACCTAATTATTGTATTTGAGTTAAATAAATGTTTCTACAATATTCTTGTTTTTAACGACAACACTACCAAAATGAAACTTTCCATAACAGAGTAATTGCAAGAGGTGCAATTCATCCTTGGCCTCCACGTAGTGCAGACTTGACTCCGTTCGATTCTTTTTCTAAGATAAAGTAAAAAACAACGTCTACGAAACTTCCATAGAAAGTCAGGAAGATTGAGGTAAAAGAATTATTGAATCATGCAGGCCAAGGCGGATTAACTTATGTGAACAGCAAGATGGACGGCAGTTTGAATATTTATTACGTCATTAATTAGTGTTTTTCTTGCCGTTTTTATTTAATTTATTTTCTGTGTTTATTTTATTGTTATGTCAACATATTTTTATGCTATCTTGGCTTTCCCTGTTTGTTTTGCTTAAATTATAAAAAGTAAATATTGTAAATTTAAATTATAAAAAGTAAATATTGTACAATGTATCGATTACAAATCTGCATCTTATAGCAAATAGTTTAATTGTAATTGGTTAGTACATTCAACGTGGGACCGCGGTGGTCGAGTGCGAGAACGCATTGGCCGCTCGAGGTCACACTAAATGCAGTTGCTCCGTTGGGGCGATCGAATCCCGACTGGGGCAACCGCATTTGGTTAGTTAAGTTTAGGGTGCATGTTGCATGAATGTTTAGTATGTATGGGACGCCCGCACCCCCCTGAAGTAATGCGAAAGCGGTTCCGGGGGGGGG
>JABXWE010025986.1:0-32950 GCA_014611495.1 Limonius californicus
TAAATTAAACAAAAATTCATTTAAATTGTTTAACAGAAAAAAACTCGCTATGGTTTTAGACATAATCACTGAGAAAAAATATATATCTGTTGGATACAAACACAATAATAGTTGCTGCATTGCCATAAACAATATCCGATTATTGATTATACAAAAATTAGATTTCTAATAAGGCAATTTCTAAAGTACCCCATTAATTTACCCAAACACGTATTTCAATAGCATAGTTGTAATTATTTAATTGTTAAAAGTTTTTAACTTACGAACCCTGTTAAATATATACCTGACTAATCTCTTAAAAAGCGCTTGAACAAAATAAACAAATAAAATCCCCTCCTATTTTATTTATACACCAACAGTTTAATCATATAACTCAGCGAATTATTAGGTTAATTTGCAATAATTAATTTCTAACTTATTTACTAAACATGGTTGAATTAACGAATTAAAATAAATACATTTCAAAAGGGATGCTGTCAAACGGCCATATTTAACTCAAACAATTTAACGAATTTCATTATTTTGACGTTGGTGATTAAAATTCAGTATTTTATGTCAATTCAATATGTGTGCTTGTATATATTTTCAGTCAACATATTTTGATCTCTAACTCTGTGCAATACATTTCCGCTTCATTTCATTCGCATGCTTAAATATTAATAAATAACGTGCAAATTGCAATTATTTCAACTCACTAAAAATTCTCTGTGTACTCTAATATAGGAAACGTACAATAAAGGAGTTAAAGCTCATAAATGATAAGCGCTGGCAAAAGCAGCGAGCTGCAGGAGTTACCAGCAGGATTATTTCGTCAGCGACTCTAAACAAACAACAGCCCACCGGATCAGGATTACAAAGAAGGGAACCAACAGGACCGCACACCAAGATACACATGACGAACGTGTGCGCAATAAATAAAAAAAAATATGTGGGATGCGACCCGAATTTTTATTTGCATTTTCGCATTACGCATGCAAACAACGAGCAGTAGAAAATTATCAATTACCTTCCATCTCGTGGCCCAGTTTCAGTCGATGAGGCCATAATGGACTTATTTGCAGTAAAATCAATCTATCATAATAATACTGACGTTTCAAAGGGATTGAGTATTATAAAATCGTAAATATTGCACTAGGTTTTGGCAGATGATTATCAGTACCATAAAATTCTTACATGGAATACTCGTAGTAAAATTTGGTATAAAATTTAATTAACAATAAATTATGATTTAGGCGAAATGTAGCAACAAAAATTTTAACATCAATCAAAGGAAGTCTAACAATAAAAGTTAAATATTTAAACAATTAACAACTCCCTTGAAGCAAATAAAGGTTAGGCTAACATTATGAATAAATTATCAAAAATTCGATAATAACTTGACGTAATTATTTAGACGCGTGCGTGAATTTGTCTTAGGCGTCGCGGCGGTGCCTTCGCTGCGAGCGTCGGCGCGCAACTGGCGGAAGCGTCGACAGTTCAAGTTGAAAATCTGTACTGCAGCGCCTGTCAGCGTCATAACTCGATGCAATGCGCACGTTACACAAACTCTGCATTAGTGACACACAATGATCCATTTTCTACCTAAACAAATTGATAGAATTACGTTAGAAAACCCATAAGCTGCGGTTACAGAAAATGACATATAACTAGTTCACATTTTAACCAAAAATCAATCGCATAACGTACTGCATAATGTGACAATATTTACACACAGATGTCAACCGTAATGTACTCCTGTGAAACGACCGGATCGTTGTTTTTAACCTGGATCAGGTACGTTAAAAACAACGTTTTACTCTAGGTCTAGAATCACCCAAAATAAGGGTTGACTGCAGAAAACAAAACGTATGTCTGTACTTAAGCCATCGACTTTTATTACATATTTCTGCAACTAATTATTATAATCATGAAAGTATAGTTTAGTTAAACAATTAGCAATTAGCTACATGAGCAATTAAATGGTCTGAAAATCTTAGCTATCACTAAATTGGAGTTTTTGTTCTACAGGTAAAAAATAATATTTTAGTAAAGACGGCCGTAAAATTGTGGCCAGATATACCGCGCCCATCAAAAGGATCTCTTTACATCAAATATTATTTCAGCAAGCAACAGATGTAGAGGAATGTAAGCCCTTACAGATATTCAAAAATTATAGAAGGTGCAAGTAATAAGGTGTAAAGGTTTTGGACTAAGTCTAACCGCAGAATCATGCCAGATAAATTATTTCAGGAGTAAACTTTCTGTCTACCAAAGCTATATCTCCATTTAACCTACAGCAGCGGTTCTCAACCTTTCGTATTTTGCGTCCCCCCTTTTCTACCTTGAATAATTCTGCGCCCCTGCATAATATAAGATAGATGTGAATAACCCAATATGTAGGAACTTATTTAACTCGATTTGGCAATATTGGCTACACTGCCGATGTGGTGCAGTCGCACCGCTTTATCACTTCTACTGTTACCCGAATGTTCGCGGCAGATACCGCTACGTCTCGAACTTTCTGAATTGAAAATACGGGACTATAAAAGCAGCGGCAGCGCGTCAGTTGTTAGTTGTGACGTTGTGACTGTGTTTGTCCGTTGGAGTTCAAACGCTGAAAAACATTATTGTATATTTACGTACACGTTTACTAAATATGGATAGAATATTAATTGGAGACAAACGTATGCTTAAAGATGAAAAAGCTTCTACTTTATTAGAAATCCTGTTGTAAAGTCAAAAACACAAAGATATATGACCAAGCATACTTAAACTTCGGTTTTATAATCATTGAAATAACTGATGATGTTATTTGCCTCATTTGCCTTAAACCCAATAAATTGAAGAGGCATTTGGAAACTCTGCAAAGAATAAGTTGATAAGCCCCGTGAATGTTTTGCAGAAAAACTTAGATCTTTCGGGAAACAGAAGACAAAATTCCACAAAGCACTTACAGTAAATGACAAAGCTTTATTATAGTTCTTACGATGAGCATTTTTCAGTTTTGGATTAGCGCTTTATTTGCACAGAACAAACTGAACGCATTTCTGTCTTTGTTAGTTGCTTGCAGATTCATATTTCCGACAAAGACATATGTCGTAGTAACATCTGCGAACGAAACAACACCAACACTGTACGTGTGACGTATTCTGTCAACTGACACGTTTAGTAGAAAGAAACAGAGATACTTCAAGAATGTCGCGCAGATGCATCCAAACGTCACTACTTAAATCTGTTTCCAGCAGTATTTAAAGGGAAATAATACAAATATATTTGATTTAAGTGAAAGGGTCAACGCAGTTTGTAAGAGTATACAATTATGGTATAACAAATGAAAAGACAATTTCTTTGAGATGTTTCCCACAATGAATGAATTTATCCAGAGTTACCGGCCGGAAGAGAATCAAAAAGTTGTTGGTAAAGACCATGGAGAGTCGTTTAGAAAACTTGAGCATTGCTTTCAGCAAATACTTTTTCACAGAAGAAGACATTCAATTGGGTGACTGGAATTGGGTAATAAATCCATTTGAAAGTATACCTACCGGCCTATCTCTGCAAGAAGAAGAAAAACTGATAGATCTTTCTTCAACAACCTGCAAATACAAAAGAAGCTCAGAGTGTCTACCTTGAATATCAAACCAAACCTGGAAAGGCTGTGTTCTATAATGCAAGCACATATTAGTCATTAGATCTATGCCTTAGAAAGGTTTTATTTTAATTTTTGTTATAATGCTTTCGTTGTGTAAAAAATTAATGCTGATGTCTTGTTTATTTATTCCACCCCTCCCCCAGTGGGGCGCGCCCCACAGAGTCAGAACCCCTGGCCTATAGTCTATAATTCTTCTTCTTCTTCGAGTACTGTATCTTCTACGAAACTTGCGATCTTCTCTCCTATGCCCTGTGTTGCGCATTTAGAGTGTCACATATATAGGGAACCTACAGCTTAACGTGGGCTCCGAACCACGCGAAGTGTAAACACTTCTACTCAAGATAAGATTTACTAGGCAGAATACCTGGCTGGTTTGCGATTGCCTTACGAGGGAGAACGGCCGTTAAAATTCCTTCGGCGTAGAAGTCTAACGCGTTAACCTCTAGCCCGCCACAGTCTATAATATATTTTTAAAATATAGTGAAAGCGTCGTTTATTGTGAAGAAACCAGTATGGTGCGTGCAATGTGCACCTTCTTAAATCTATCCCACTGTTATACATAATTCTTTATTGAAATTGAATATTGCTATCGTTGTAAGTATGAAGTTACAACTCCAATGTAATAATAGCTAGCTCTAGTAAGACAGTCTATGTAGCCCTATATATTAACAATATATAAAGAACTTCTCAAGAATCCCTACAGGTTTGTCAGACAATCAAATGCTTACATTTACAAGCTACTGTGGACTTCATGAAGCGAATGTTAGGTTATGTATTCAGTGGTAGTTAATTCATATTTTAGAATACTAACAACTAAAGTAATTGAATTATACTTTGATAGCTATTAAATAATTGTAATAAAGTGTCATAAACTGACTTAAGTGAAGCACACGTTTAGTTTTCCTTATCGAAATTTAGTGATCATACTGTACAAACATCATATTATTATTACTTCACCGTTCTTTAAGCTTTAGTTATTCTATTGGCGCAGATAATCTTTTCATAAAACAACGAACAACTACAGATATTCCTTAAAAGAATCCCAATCATAAATGGTATTTCAACCACCAAAAAATTACGGAAGCTTAAAGTGTAGAACTACGCCATTTGCGTGACTACTTCTTCTGAAGACCAAAGTTACTACAATAGTTATTTTGGTAATGCATGTGTGAATTTCAAAATGCATCCTGTGTGGTTTCTAACCATGATATGCTTCTATTTGGTTGCGTATTACAGTTCGCCAGTAACTGTTGTGCTACAAGAAACAGCAACACCCACCTTGTCACTTCATAAAATCTGATCAACAATGACACCACATAAGTGATGACAAATAAGCTCATAGGTCAAAGGACTATGACATCACAAGATAAGGTATAATCATAATTATGACTTTGCAATTGCCTTAACGTTTTTGACATGCTTCTTATAGGGCGTTGACACAGTATAGCTACATAATCTAGACAATAAATTAACTTCACATGCAGTTTTTAGCTGATTTGGTAAATCCTGTTTTACTCCAAGATTTGTTTTGTTGTGGAATTTAACTGTTTATGCAAATCAAAAAGTTACTAGAAATTACATATTTTATCAGTTTTTGTTGCTATTTATGAATGTTCTTAAAATTTACACTTTGTTTAATATTAGAATTTAAAATTTCGAACAAGAAAGCAACAACTAAATTAAAAATTACTGTCTAGCAGAACAAAAAGTATTTATACTTTAATAAACTAATCAAGGAATTGTCTTTGTTCTGTGAACTTTCGAATGTAAATGGCATAATTGTAATGATACAATTGATTAAAAGATAGAAATTACAGACAGTTCGGTGCAGTTTGGTATAGAAGTACCCAATTTCAATTTAATGATCTCAAGTTTTTCCAATGAACGAACATTTCCTATGAGGAAATTGAATTGAACACATCAATTTCCTCCAAATTAAATGCAGGCATAAATAAGAAAACTTAAAAATCCGTTTTAATTTAATCATAAAGTTAGAAAGCGGATGTTTATTGCATTTATCAATTCAAAGGTGCAAAGGTGGAGTGCGGAATGATATGCTTTTGGTATAATTTCAACCGATTTTGCAACCTCAGATGTTGCAATCCAGCAACCTAATATTTATTCAACGAACTTCCTCGTAGGTAACTTGTATTATATTTAATTTACCTCGTAAAATGCGCTTTCTACCACCTAAAACGGTAAACGTCTTAAAATGGCACTGGGATCACCTTCTTCAAATGCATTTTTGGCCCTTTAAAAACACATGCAAAGGCTTCTTGACAATCTATTTAGGAAAACCATGATAAATCCACCTTCATGAGTATTATATTCTATAAGATGAACTTATTAAATGACGTTTTATGTAACGGTTTGCAGGAACATTAAGTTACAATTATTCAGATTTCGACGATGAAAATGCATATTCTACCACCTAAACTCCGAAAATAGAAATACGAACCAAAATAACAATCTAGAGGCTGTTACATTACACAAAGTGAAAGTGTGCAATCCGCAAAATACGAGGCTAGTTCAACCGAAACCCATCTTTGATCAACTTAGACTTCAAAACAAATGCAATAATTCAAATGACGTTTGTTAATGTTAGTAGTGTTTGTAAGCAATACATTAATACGATTCTGGCGTTTGAATTTGATTCTGACTTTTAAAACTTCGATTTTGAAATGGCGTTTGTTGTTGAAAATTTGTCCAAGTTTAATTAGAGTGCGATCCTGCAATTTTTATGCGCTGAAAAGATTTGTATACCTTCTTCGGTTGCGAAACGCATAGGAAGTTCCTGTTTGCAATTTTAAGGAGTGTGCAGCCATTGCAGATTCGTATATGAATGCAAGCAGTGTCTGGAAATGCATGTAGTGCGTACCCAACTGTAAAGGAATAATGCCGAAAATTTAAGAATGGAAAAGACGGGACTATGGATGAGGCGCGACCAGGTGCAGGGTGTACTGCATTAACAGAAAACAATATGGCATACGTGGAAGGCCTTATTAGAGAAAATCGTCGAATTTCAGTTAGAGAAATTTCAGAAATTGTTGGTGCGAGTATAGGATCTGTCCATAGGATTGTTCGTAATCTGGGTTACAGCAAAGTTTGTTCGCATTCGATTCCTCGTCTCTTGTCTAATGAACAAACATGCTTGCGAATGGGGTTATCGCTGTAACACCTCACAGACTATAGGTAAAATGGTGATGACTTTCTTCTGTCAATATTTGCTGGTGAGGAAACTTGGTGCCATTACGAGCCATCCAGGAACTTATCGTGGATCATTCAAGCTCACCACCACAGAATAAGTTTAAAGCACAACCTTCTGCAGGGAATGTGAGGTTAACATTTTGTTTTCGACCATGGAGGACCCTTGTTGATAGAGTTTAAGGCACCTGGAGTAAATGTTGATACAAATCTGTACAATGAAACTTTGAACTAGGTTTATCAAGCAATAAGACGGAAACGTCCAGGATAACTTACGTGTGGGGTCATTTTGCTGCTCGACAATGCTAGGCCTCCTGTTGCTAATGTAGTAAAAGGAAATCTTCAACGAAAGAAATGGAGGGTTTTAGAGTATCCACCCTATATCCTAGCTCTATCGCCTTGCGATTTCTATATTTTTGGACTGCTGAAAAAGCCGTTGAAAATCGGCATTTTGAGTCTAACGTAAAAGTGCAGATAGCTGTGGAAGACTTCTTCAATCAACAGCCACAAGAATTCTACGAGAGGAGTATACGTCAGTTAGTAAAACAATGGGAGAGCTGCCTAAACTGTGACGGTAATTATTTGTAATTAAATTGTTGAATACATTTTTTTAGAGCAAAGATGGGTATCAATTGAACACACCTCGTACAATAGAGAAGGTTTCATTCAAAAAAGCAGTTATCATGTTAACCACATATGCTGAAACTACACACAGTTTATTATTATATTTTAAAACAGCTATCAAATATAGCGTAGGGCGTATCACATAGTTTGCTATATTATACACTAAACGGAAATATTAATTTGTCACGTGCAAAGGTGTCGTTTTATTGCCTTTAGGTCATTTAGTGTTTTTGGGAATAGCTGTTTTACAGGGCGTTTCAGAATTGCACTGCACTTTTATGGATGTGTTCTCCAACACGAAATAAACAAAAAAGTTCATAGAAACATATGGTTCACATTAATGTATTACCGAGATATTGAAAGTTAAAGATATTTATTTAAAAATAAAGCATTCAGAGTACTGTTCAAAGTGGTCTCCATTTTGTTGAATGCACGACGAATCCATGCTTCTCTGGCACGCCTTATAACATCAGGACGACCCTTGATAGTTGCTGCTGCTTCCACTATGCGATTCCATAGCTCTTCTTGTGTGCCAATAGACGTAGAATAAACCATAGACTTTATCCAGCCCCACACAAAATAATCTAATGGCGTTAGGTCAGGAGATCGTGGTGGCCATGTAACAGGTTCGTTTCGACCAACCCATCGATTACCATATGTTATATTTAAATAATCAGTGATAATATGAGAAAAGTGAGCAGGGGCACCGTCATGCATAAACCACATCCCCTGCCTATTGGCAATCCGAATGTCTTCTAGAAGCTCTACAAATCATTTTGCAAAAAATGCAAGTAAGATATTCCTGAAAGCCTTGTTGGTAAAAAAGGGGCCGGTGAGATTGTCACCAAGAAGGCCACACCAGACATTTAATGAAAATGTATGTTCGTAATGCATACTAGCAGTCGTATGAGGGTTTTCTTCGTTCCAAGTGTTGGTGTTTCGAAAATTAGTAACACCATTTCTTGTAAAACGTGATTCATCGGCAACCAGCAGGCAGCTCAGGATCTCGTGTGCATTGTCAAATTAACCATTGGCAGAAATATTTGCGCTTGTTATAAATCTTCTGGTATCAGATCGTGCACAGGCCTAACGTGAAATGGATACAATTGCTGCTTACCCAATGTTCGCCATATGCTTGTACATGATACATTGAAACGAAGTGTTAATCTTCTGGTGCTAGTACTAGGAGATAACTGAACATGATTGAGTATCCCTTCTTCAACGTTTGCAGTTTGTCGAAATCTTTGCCGACCAGCGTTTATTCGTTCAGGCTTTAGCCTGCCAGTGTCCCTAAAACGTCTTTCAATGGCTTCAAACGTTTTACGATTTGGTCTCCTTCTAGTGGGAAATGTTTCATGGTATCTTCGAACAGCAGCAGCGCCTTTTTTACATAGCCCGCCATAAATTGTGTGTTTGTTCTGCAAAACTGAACAAATCTGTGGTGTCTCCCATGACAATAACAAATTGCAGGTTACTTAGTACTCATCAACAGATTTAATGACAGATGATTAATCAACTGTTAAAAAAGTAAACGATATGCAATAGACGACTACTTGATTATTTTCGGAGTTTTAGCTACTTATCTATAACTTTCAATATCTGGGTAATAAATTAATTTGAGCCATATGTGTGTATGAACTTTGTTGTTTATTTCGTGCTGGAGAACACATCCCTAAAATAGTGCCGTGCAATTCCGAAACACCCTGCATATATAGTTCGACATTTTAAATTGATATGCGAAATAGCAAATTATGCAAAATGAAGAAAGGTTCGGTGTTAGTAGACCCCCATTGTTGCAGCACCTCCAGAGAGTCGCAATTGTTTAAATCCTGATGGCGTTATCCTTGTATAACAAAAATGTAAAATCATTAAATTAGGAAATGCACGACTTTTAAAGCGCCTAGTAACTAAGAAAAGGTGTTCAAACGCGACGTGTTCGGAGTACACATGAAGCTGTAGGTCCTCTATGTCTGTGAGAAGGTTGGTATGTCTCGTTATGGATAAAACACCCAAAGAGATAATAGGCAGAGGAAAATATAAATACTATAGTTTCCAAGAAGATTTAATGTTTATTTTAATAATAACAATAGGCAATTTCAACAAGTATTTATTTTAATTTTTGCAAAAATAAAAATAAATACCTGTTGAAATTGCCTATTATTATTATTAAAATATAAGTACGAGTTTCAACCAAGTAAGGCAGCAAACAATTAACCAATTTTAATTTATGTTCCTATAATAGGCAATACTTTACACTAGCTACTTACTATTATTTGATGGTACCATATGAAGAGCCTATTATATTAGTCAGGATAAAGTGTACCTGTAACAAAACAAAAATACTCGGTTAGAAAAAAGAAATACAATGTTTCACAATTTATATAAGAAATTATTTCAAATTGAACGATATTTGTGACAATGAAAATTGTAACAATGAAAATTGTTTAGAACAAGATTTTTAGTTGGCCTTAGATATGTGATTAATAGTCCATTTTATAACGCCACGCCACAGATGTGGAGAGTATTTGAATAAAATCAAAAGGTTTAAGAATTATCTGTAGACTTGATACCAACCATAATTCTAAATGTACTCCTTTGAAAAGCAACTACTGGAAATACTATTTCAATATAATTTTAGCGTAATTTTCCAAAAGGAGGCGAGAAAAATGACTGAGGAGAATACCAGTTTTACAGCCACTTAATTCTTGTCCAATGAATTCTACCAGCACAATTTACTGAAATTTGTTATTCTCTTGTATTTTCATTTGAGATCTCAGCATGCCAGGACAAAATACAGTACATACCTCGCCAATAAGCAGTTAAAATAGTTTGGATTTAATATGGAACTTTCTGGCTTGTATTACTTATTTTTAATTATTAAGGGTTCGTATTTACAACATAAAGAAATAAAACACAACTAAGTCAGCTACGTATGTGATACGACGTTTCGTTCGGAAACGTTAATAAAAAAGAATATAGATACAGCGTGATCATTTTATCTTGTAACAAGTAGGTAGGTTATGCCTCTCATATGTGCATGAAATCCATAGTTAACTTTTCTTTTTAGTTATAAAAAAAATTTTTTTTTCATTAATTTCCTATCGACATGTAAATGTCAACTACTGTTTTGTCAAAATTTTACAAACTTCTGTAGAAATTTGTTGATTTGTATAGACTCTTGTGGCAATAACGATCATTTTCAATGCTTTCTAACAGCGAGAAATCCGATATGATGTTGATTTTGGGAGACTGCAGAAGGGCGGCGAAGTTAGCAGTACGACGATATGCACAAAGATGCCTGGATAGATCCATTCCATAACACAATGCCTTCAACCGATTGGAAAGAAAGTTGCGGGAATATGGACAGTTTTCCAAGTCAATGATCAGACAACGATATGTCACAACAGTAGAAGCTGAAACGGCTGTCATCGAACAAGTAACTGGTAATCCCCATATAAGCCAACCAGCAGTAGCAAAACCTGTAGGCTTTAGCCAAAGTTCAGTAGTTAACACTTTATTTTAAAAACAAACCGGTTTCATCCTTAGGTACCACGTCACATTAGTGCCACACCTTATTGAAGATGATTACCAACGTCGAGTGAATGTATGCCATTTTTTAAGGAACGAAGTTACTACTGATATACTGTTTATAAGAAATATTCTATTTTCTGACGAAGTGACGTATAGTAATAATCGGTGTATAAATAGACACAAAACTGCCATTTCTATTCGCAATTTGTTTACTGTAAACGTGTGGTGTGGTATTGTTGACAACTTTATCGCTGGTCTGCACTTCTTTAAGGGCAGTTTAAATGGGAAACTATATTTACATTTGTTAGAAAATGATTTACCTCATCTTTTAGATGGCTTTCCTGTTTATGTAAGGCAGCGTATGTGGTTTCAAAATGACGGACCACCGCCTACTTTCATAGAATTGTAAGAAACTACCAAGGTAAAACTTTCCATAACAGATTAATTGCAACAGGTATAATTCATTCTTGGCCTCCATGTAGTCCGGACTTGAATACGTTAGATTTATTTTTGTGGGGTAAATTAATACACGACATCGACGAAACTCCCGTAGAAACTCAGGAAGATTATGTGAAAGAATTATTGAATCATTGTTACGGGTATTGTTCGCAGTAGCATCCCGACAGTCTGATGGGTGTGTTTGGTTGCATACATTTCCCTTTGACGCCGACCTTCGTTCAAACTTTTTGAATTCCTGTAGTGTTAGGGATTTTTGGGAAATCCTTTTGAAGTTATAGGTGGATTTCGAATTAGGTGGGTGGAATTTTCTGAAGTGTTGATGTCAGACGGGACTTTCTCTTGTGTTCTTGGTCATGCAGGTTGTGGGTTGCTGGTGTAAATGTAGACGTGATTTAAGATTTTGGTTATTTCATGCTGCGTGGATTATTTACTTTATCTCCATCTACAGAAGAATTTAGTTAGTTGTCTGCGTACTGTGTATATTTGTTATTTTAACTTTGTGGTATCTTCTACCATTTTGAACTTAATATGCATTTATGCATTTGCGACTGATCACTTACCTTCAGTAGGTGCATTCAGTTTAATTCCTTTTTACCTGATATTCACTGCACTTTTATATCTAATTAAGATTATGCTGTTGTTTATGCGGCACCAATTTGTAAACAAGACTTTTGTACACTCATTTCAGACCGCTATCAGTTGTAGCTGTGTCTACTTTCACGGCTACGTGACTATTGCAATTTAGACAATTGGCAACTTGATGAGTAAAATTCCTTGTATTATAGAACAATTATGCGGACTGATTAATAGCCATAACGATTCGGTTCGGCGCTACCGTTTACATTTGACGTGTTGGTTAAGCTGACTTAACGCCAGGCCTTGCATCATATCACCGGCTTCCGGAAATACGTATTTGGACTTTAATAATTAATAATTTAGCTTTGAGGATTTTCAGATCTGTTTATTTTCAGATAGAGGTTACGTCCGCTAAATTGCTTTCCTCGTCATACTTCATGCGCTTGGGAATTTTCCCTCAATTCGAGTTTTTTTGAATTAGTTTGACCTGTTGTCTAAATCGTATAATTTGATATTGTAATATACTTCAGCATTTTGTATTTTCTGTATTTACCCAATCAATCTGTTGACTAGTTTTGAGTCAGTTATAAATTCTGATTTATGCACTTACGTATTTAATTTGTATTTTATGCAGCTTAACTAATAGTTACAGAATTTTTAGGCATTCATTGAGTTGGATCAGATATTGAGTTTACCATTTGGTTATTTATTGCTACCTAGTATTGGTCATACAGGACCGTATTTATGCAATGAATAATTTTTGATAATTTAGGCTTCACCTTAGAATTGTAGGGGCACTCATGTATAGAGTGTGATTAATTTGTAATTTTACTGTTTATATTTAGGACGGTGTATATACAGGGTGTAAAAGTTTGATTTAACCTTATTATTATTACATTTACTGTTGATTTATTTGTTATTACAGTTGTTCTTGCACATTTTTGTTATATTATATTTATGAATACATTTACAGCATTCACTTTACTTTGGTGTTTTATTCTGTTCTTGTTTGTATGTTTAGAACCCTAAGTTTTATTCTGCGTGGTAAGAGTTTACCCTGACCTGGATCCGTTAAGGTAGGTCATGAGAGTCGCTGTACGACAATTGTGAAGGATCTCGGCGCCCCTTTTGAGAATTTTGTTGTCGATCACCAACACCCGTTTCGCAGACGAGTTAGCCGTGGTGAACACACTGAAACTTTGCAGTGTGTTACCCGTGGGTAATTCGGTGTTTCAGGTCTGTTACGAAAAGTTTTGTCTATCGTCCGTCGTTACCCCTGTGGGGGTTAGTGTGAAGATTTTTGTAACATCATGTAGGTCGATCACATACTAACTCATGTTAGAATTCTCTTCTGCGGCGGATTGACTTATGTGAACACCAAGGTGGACCGCAGTTTGAACATTTATTCCGTCATTAATTAGTGTTTTTCATTCTGTTTTTATTTCAATTATTTTTCTTGTTGATTTTATTGTTTATGATAACATATTTTTCTGCTATCTTGACTTTCTGTGTGTTGTTTTGTATAAATTTGAAGAAATAAATATTGTAAATGTAACTATTGCAAAATTCTATTTTATTTATTAGCAAATAGTTTCATTGAAGTTTCTTGGTACATCAAGCGTTACCACTTTAATTTTTATTTATATAAAGAATGTAAGTTTACTAAGATAGCTATGAAATACAAACAGCTCTAATGTGTGTAGGCTACCTACCTGTTACAAGATAAAGTTATCACCCTGTGTATGACTAAACGAATCGATTTGGTTCAATCGGTTGTCTTTGTTATGGTCTGTGAATGACGCTGTGTTCGCATAACCTAGTAATAATGCAATCCTGTAAATATTTTTATGAAAAGTTGAGACATGAGGACAAAATAGAAAATTAATTTCTATATATATTAAAGTTAGAATTTCTAAGGTTTAAGTTCTGGAAATCTTGAGTAGAAGTCAACAAAAGTTTATCAATTATTTAAAATGTGCCTCCTCAATTCTATTCCTGCATGGTTGCAATGTCATTAGATGAAGGATATACTTAATATCTTCTTCTTCTTTCAGTGCCTATCCTAGCGGATGTTGGCGACCAATAAGGCTATTTGTACCTTGGACTTAATATCATAATAAGCAATTTTGAGCAAATGTTGTTTTGTTGCTGTTTTATATAGAAAATAAGAACCAACAGGAAAAGTATAAAAAATTTAGTTGAACTCGCATTCAGTTGATTACCTAGAGAATTTCACAACAAATATCGTGTTTCCCGGCTCACACGTATGAATTTTCCATGGCCTTATACAAGTGTTTTTAGCTTCCGACGCTTTCACGCGAAATGTTAAATTTGCTTCCGTAATTTTTCCGGTTACTGCAAGGTGTGTTTAACCTGACCTCTTTTATTATACGGTGTAACTTTTAAGACCCAATAAAATACAGTTTGTATAACAATGTAAACAAGGGCGAACTATAATAATGTTAGGAATAAACAAACAGCGGAGCACATCACACACGTAAATAATTAGAGCACAAAATTGTAGGAAACAAGCAGCAAAGAACTACAATAAAAGCGGTGAGATTTGGCGACAGCCCTGTCCCTTACAATAACAGGCTGCCTTCATAAGGGTGGCCGAGCAGAGGTCGTGCTCTGAACCGCGATAATGGACATCACCAGTGACGTACGACCGTTGACTTGTAATTACATGTTTGAACAATTTTATATATTTACCAGGCCCAAGACATTTAAATTGTAAATTAAGGGCACCGAAATACTTACACCGTAGACAATTTTTATAGATTCACGTCCAATAACACGAGTGTTCAATAATAATATCTACAGCGCCTAGTTATATAGAGAACGAGTGCGCGGCACGAGTGTTACGTGTCATTTCTATGCAACAGTAGATATAAGCAAAGAAATCGCCTATAGAAATGTTAAATGAGGGGTATACAGGAGAAACTCCATCCAAACAAATTGATTTCTTATACTACTTTCTGTAAAATTGCCCCCCAAACAAGTTTATTTCCATGGCGATTAAAAAAGAGTTTTACCTCATATTTCATTCGTACCTCACTAATAGAAGCTTTCAAACTAAGATTGGTAACGATCTATCTCAGATTGAACAAATAAGCGCAGGTGTACCCCAGGGTACCGTCCTAGGTCCAATGTTGTACTTACTCTTTACCTCTGACCTGCCAACTTCCAACGACACCATGATAAGCACATTCGCCGATGATACGGCGATTCTTGCTTGTAATAAAGATCCGAATACAGCATCTGCGATGCTTCAAGCTCACCTAAATCAAACTGAAATATGGTAAAACATAACAAAGGTTTTCAACTTTACACTTTCACAAGATGACAGCAAAACCAGATCAGTATGAACGGTGTCCTGTGCAAATGAATGAAACAGATATGTAGAACAAAATCAATACGAAAAATGCTGTTGTTTGTGCACCAAAATTTCATTAGGTACCTTACTGCTTAGAAAATATTGGGACTCGAAAAGCAGGAAATAATAAAAATAACCCAATATAACAATATTAGTTCAAGTCGTATCTGCTGCTGTATTAAAATTTATCCTAGTTACAGCTATCGAGGCGTTTTCGGGTTACTCTTCAGTTTCACTAGTTAATCCACTGGAAACCTAATGAAAAAATGATATAGACATCGATTTTTATCAAAACCTAAGCCTATAATGAATTCTAGATTCGCAAAAAAAGTGTTACAGAAACGTATCCGTTTAATAAAACTAATAATTTTGTAAAAGGCAATATCATTGCTAATTTTGATAATTACCACACTCTATTACAACTACGGACAAGGAATAAAACCAAAGGATCACAGCTTCAAACTCTGTTTAATCACGTTTTTTGTTTGACATTGCCTTGGTTAACGTATTGTCATTTGTCCTTACATCACTTAAACGTTACCACAGGTGTCTTTATCGTAGCAAGAGGAAACCTCATTGACGTACAGGTATCCCAACTAACCACCTTAGTGAAAGAAGCCCATAGTCAACGTTACAGAACTGCACAGCTTGATATGTTTACAAATGAAAGCTAGTTCTAACAAAAATTACTACAGCTGTCCATAGCTGTTTTTAATGCAAGAAGAAGATACCTTATTAAAGTACAGATTAGCCAGCTAATAGCCCTAGAGAAAGAAGGCCAGAGATACTCAATATTTTATAATCGCATGCGCCGATGTATAAACAGGAAATTATTTCAGAAGGCTACATAAAGGTACGAAAAGTAACCATAGCAAGATCTT
Source organism: Limonius californicus (assembly GCA_014611495.1). Taxonomy (NCBI): domain Eukaryota; kingdom Metazoa; phylum Arthropoda; class Insecta; order Coleoptera; family Elateridae; genus Limonius; species Limonius californicus. The sequence goes on from JABXWE010025986.1 coordinate 16,280, forward strand.
AGAATATTTCAAAATGCTAAACCAATTTCCAGTGAACTGAACAAGGCAAAAGGTAAACATATTTTACATTAGAAAGTCAGGAATAGATTACACCAGCAACATTTTTGCGCTGGGACACTTCTAACAGTACACCTTTCAACGAGAAAATCACAACCTGCACATGTTGGTAGGTTTTCAGAGTTATATCTTAGTACAATAATGATAAGAAATTACCTCTACGTTGTGGGAGGCAATGACCTGCTCCAGCATGAATGTAGTAAAATAGCGTGCAAATTTTGTGCTTCCTAGAATTTCAATACCAGGCGAAAACTACATATGTAATATTATCCTGTGCTATAGGGTTAGTTTTTTTAACCATAACACAAAAAGTATATGGTGGTAGGTTAATTGGGAAAGCTCTTAGTTTCTGAGCAAACGTGGTCTATGATTTGACTGTGATCCCCAAGCATCAAAAATGTAACGGATAAAAATCTGCTGCAGCAACCCGCCACAATTAATTCTCCAATCCGGCTTCGGAATTTACATGTCGAAACAGTCTCTGGCATGTCTGTCGCATGGAACCGGCGTTAAATTATTAGTCTAGTACTTAGAATCTACGAAAATTACGTTGCAAAGTAGAGCGCCGATGCGAAGACTATCAAATACAAGACCACGTGCTTAAGGCATGGTATCGAGCTTTGTTAACAAGAACAACATCATTGGAATGCCATATTACACAAAACTTTCATACTGGAAATAAAATGAAGTACATTTCCGACAATAAGACAAGTCGGTCAGAGCTGAGGTGTGCTATTTGTAATCGTAGAGTCGCTGAGAGAAGCAATGATTAATAAATCCGCTTGAGAGACTTTGTGACAGAGAAATGAGGAAGAAAGTGCTTGTTTCGCACTCACTTGCACCTGAACCAACATGCTTACGTTCCAGAGAGATCTACTGAATCGGCGCTACACGCTGTAGTGAATCAAATTGTGAGTTCGCTAGGCGTTTTCATTAATATTGAAGGAGCCTTTAACAAAACTTCCTTTGAAAGTATTAACTCTACCTTACGTAGACATGGACTTGCACCTACTCTCTGTGAGTAGATAAACCACATGCTTACGATGATAGCAGTGCAATTTAATATAGGAGACAGTGGGATGTAGTGATGAAAGGCTGTCCACAAGGCGGAGTTCGGTCTCCACTGCTGTGGAATACAGTGGTGGACGGCCTCCTAAGCTCACTCAATGATGCTGGGTTCGATACCATTGTTTATGCGGATGACATTGCCATCCTCATCCCAGGGAAATTTGATGGCAAGCTCTGCACCTTAATGCAGACGGCTCTCCAAATAACAGAAAAATGGTGTAGTGATCAGTCGCCCTCTGTCAACCCATTGAAGACAGAAATGGTACTTTTCACGAAGAAAAGCAAGGTAGAACCTCTACTATTTGACGCTTCTCTCAGCTTTCCAGATAATGTCAAATACATGGAAGTTATTTTTGACAAACAGCTCAATTGGGAGAAAAATTTGAACGCTAAAACTGAAAAACCATGCATGGCTTCCTGGCAGTGTCGCCACGATATTGGTAAATCCTGGAGACTCCCTCCCAGAATTACCTTGTGGCTGTATAATGCCTTGAGTAGACCTATGCGAAGTTATGGAGCACTTGTCTGGTGGCCCAGAGTCAGACAACTTAGGGCAGCAACCAAACTAAGGACATGTGCAACGTCTTGCCTGTCTTAGTTCTACAGTTGCTATACGCTCAACCTCTACGGCCGCCTAAGAGGTGATCGTATGCCTTCCACCTTTTTGAGGAGGAAGTAGCTGTGCGGACAGCTTGGAGGCTGCGCCATAAGGGTCTGTGGCACACAGCAGGCAAGGGAGGCAGTCATACCCGCATCGTGGGTGCAGTAGTCGTCAAGACCCCTCTTCTACACGCAATGGTAGACTACCTTCCTCCACAATATGCCTTCAATAGACACTTCAGTGTTTATGCCAATGCTGACCCAAGCCAGCATATAGACATATCCATCTTTATCGTCGGATCTAAAACAAGGCATGGAACGGGTGCCGGAGTCTTCTCGGATGACCTAATCCTACGCCACAGTATACCACTAGGCAAAATTGCTACCGTCTGCCAAGCGGAGGTAATGGGAATAATGCATGGTGAAAATGCAATTCTTGAACGATCGATCATGAACCAACGTATTGGTATCTACAGTAACAGCAGAGCTATTTTACTAGCCCTGGTTAGTTGCAAAATTTCCTCAGGAGTGGTACTACAGTGCCGTGAAGCTCGCGACGATCTCAAAAGATAATGTCATTCCCTTATGTTGGTGAAAGGACATGACGGATATCCTCAAATACATCTAAACTCTAAAGGATTGGATGGCTTGGGTGATGCCCAAATTGGGGAGCTGCTGGGGAGGCAGCATAATGGGTCCACCTATGTGGCCTTAGTGCACGTGAAGTAACTCACCCTCCCAAATCTTACAATGACAAATGCGCAATGTTTTCACATAACAATCCTAGACGGAAATATAAAGCAAAACTGATTAGAGCTTGCATTCAAGGTATAGAACGATCTACTCTCTAGTTCTAGTATGATACCCTGCATTTGATTTGGAACAGTTGAGATATTTTGAAGAACATTACCCTATTGCTAAACATGTTTCGGCTTTGCAGAATTCTGATACATAGTTCCTGTGTTGACTCTGACGAACTTGCTTTAGAACAAACATTATACATATATATGACGGTAAAGGTTGATAATTTTGAAAAGATTTAGGTTTGTTTGATGTATTAGTAATAACTAATTAATGACAACCATCCTAAGAATTAAAATATTCTCCTGAAGGTGTTCCTGATGAGCTCGTTCGCAAATTTATTTTTCATGTATAGTGTGTAATTACGTGCCCACTTCTGGGCATCGGCACTCTTCTTTGGCACTTGATTGTTTGCAGTAATAGGATAGAAGCAGGGGAGACCTACAGTTTAACACTGAATCCGAAATAGCAAAAAGACAAGAGTAGATTTTACGCATTGAGACCGTTGCCAAAGCCGGATTTGGGAATTGCGTAAATTGGGTTGCAGAATTAGATTTGAAGTTGCTGCTTACAGATGATGCTTAGGAATCGAATGCAAAGCACATCCAACACTAAGAACGTTATACGAACTGACTCAAGCCAAATAAAAATTATACTTTTTGAAATTAGTATTATAATGATCCAATCTGAAATTGAATAATAATCAAGAATTCCACATCGTATAGAATGGGAAGACACACATGGGCTAACCCAACATAGACATGTTTGTTATCTAACCTATGGTTTGCCAAAACAATTTACATTTAATAACTCCTTTCGCAGTTTTACTTGCACTTAGATCCCGTAATTTGTAGCACTGGTAACACTAAATGTTCTGTTTCTAATCCTTCACCGGACACCTGCACACTTTCTTTTCATCGTTTTTCCACCTCCTTCGTTTCCACACATAAATGTTGCTATTATTTTATGTTGCCCTTTCTCTTCTCTTTCTTTAAATATTGATAGTAATTCTAATTTTGTTATATATCTACATGTGTTCGTTGCTTGCGCTGCTATTTATAAGGTTATATTTTTTCTGCTTCTGTATTTCTCCTTTTAAGCTCTTCTCTTTGTTCCAGGTCTTAACGTCTGCTTTCTACCTCCTATGTGGAATAACCATTTCTTCGGTAGTAATATCTTCGTTTCTTCTCCCATGTATTTAAACTTTCTTTTACATCTTTCTCGTCATTTCTTCTTATTTCTTTCCAGCACTCCGCCAGTAGTACTATCTCTTGTTTTCTCTTCATATTTTACTGCCTTGTCTCCTGCTTCTATTCTTCATTTTCTGGTTTTCCTATGTAAGTGTGCTTATCTCCAGTTCTGGTGCCAATTTTAGATACTTTATCTGTAATTTTTCTATCTCTTCCCAGACCCATATTTCTGCTCCAAAAGTAATTATACTTTATACTATTGTATCAAACTGTATTAATCTCCTTTTAAGGTTTTCTCCAAATTGTCCCTTTCCTATACCCCATATTTACCCCATCGCTTTCATAGCTTTACCGGTCGCCTCTCTTATATGGTCTGGTCCATTATTTCTTTGGAACGTGTAATTTACATATTTTATTGCTGCTTCCTTTTCTAATTCTTTATTGTACCACATCCATTTTTCCTTTTTCTCTCTTCCTCTTCCCTTTTTAATAACGAGATCATCATCAAACACGCTAAGAACAAAAATCACTGTAAAAGCAGAAGAAGTAATTGTATTGTTTTTAAACAGGCACATAGTATTTCTTTATCTACCTAATTTGTGGACTGGTAGATCTTTTCAAGGTGGTATAATATCTTGCTTAATGATTTTGGTGGCACAAATTTTTAAATATCAAAATGCTGCCATATACGTTTCATAAACAATACAATCGTTTAAGAAATCTTTTCCACATCAATCGATATAAAATCAGATTGGTCTTCAGTTAATACACTACAAATATACTACCTTTTACTACTTTCTTAATATCCACGTACTTAACTCAGTTTCCTTTTAACACACACACAAGTAAGAAACAGTATCAAAATGTGATTAAATTTAACTAGGTTTAAAAATATTTTGTTTAATGTTATCAGAACAGCGTGTCGTTTTTATAAAGCTAGGCGGTCTTCAATTTAACTTTTCCAACATTAAATAATGTTTGCCGTTCGAAAACAACTTGTTTGCAGGCGACATAACTTTATTGTCTTCAAAAAGCTCAAACAAAATTTCCGTCATCTAAGTTAGAAAGCAGCAGCTACTTCCCGCGTTTATTTTCTTCGCTACTTTCGGTATGCCTCCATACAAGCTCTCCTAATTATGGGCTTCCCAGCTGTGAGATGCATCAAACAAGAGAGCATGTGAAAATGAATCTGGGGAAAACTAAATTTTAATGAACATTCAGAAACCCGAGTGACCTGTGAACCATAATTACTTAAATATGAATACGCTTCACGACAGAAACGAGGATGTCATTCTGAGGTTTTCCTGTCCGCAAACAGGATTAACAGCTCAGTGGCGTACAGTTAAAACATTAATGTTTGCAGCACTTTTGCATGAATGTGCTCATACAACATAAAACGCTAAAAGTAAGCCATTCATATTTTATAATATAAATATTACACATCAATTATGAATGCTACGCCTACAAAGGCTGTTGTTTTTAATAACTTTCAAATCGTTATCACAATTTAGCATTACAATGGAAACAATGGGAATGTTTAGTTTCGCCGACAACAATGCGCGGACCAACGTTGTATGCGGTTAAATTGCGAAAAAATTCTTTATATGAAAACAATATGATTAAAAACCGTAGATATTCAAGTTTGGTTTTATTTAATAATTTCCCATATCGCTATTATAATAACGATGATATACACAATTAACAAAGCTAAAATAAAATTAGGGAAGCAACTTTAAAGAACAGTAAAGCATCATGTAAAGATAGCGATAATATTTTCCAAGGAACTTTTAAATCAAAAAAGAAGCGCAAGGGAAATCAGTTAAAGTTAAGTTAAAAGGAAGACGATAAAATGCAAAAGGAACGAAATATAATGGTTAATGGAAAAGCACAAAAGTACAATTGTTTGAAATCCTGAATATAGCAATGAATAAGGAAAATGATCAAACATAATGGTAAATGGATTATGAAAAGCAATATACAATATCACAGAATTAAAGGAATACAAAACTTCAAGAAGAAAAATATAGCTGAACACACAACGTGCATTATTTGAAAGAATTCTGGAACCAAGCATCAGAAAAAAATAGGAAATAAAATAGGAGCGACGCGAAGTGGCCTTAGGAGAAACAGAGGAAAACAACATCTAATATTTATGCTACAGCGACAAGGCAATAGAAACAAATCGAGAACTACACTTGCTTTATCGACCTAGAAATACCTTTCATACAATAAAAACAGCAGACAGATGCATAGAAAAGTTTAAAGCTAAGAAATGGGAAATACGACAAAATAAGATGTACCTAAAACCTTCAAAAGAGAATCAGACGCTATGTAAGAACAAGAAGGCATCAAAAACGTTTGGGGCTTGGCTAGAATAATCGCAAGGATGTATAATAAACTATTTGATGTTTGCGATAACATTAAATTCAACTACGAAAGTAAGGCAGTTATGCCACGAAGACATTGTGGCGGTGTGGTAATCCGAGGTGAAATGAAAAATAAATATATAAAGAAAAACATATATGGTGATTATGCGGAATGTAACACAAGGATGCATGGATAAAACTGAGAAATTTAAATAGTTTGAAGAAGTGATGCCATAAAACAGAAAACTCGAAAAAAATAAATGAGATAAGGACAGCAACAGAAAGCCTATTTAACTCGAAAAAGACAACATTCCTTGGAAAAACCACCAGAAAACGCAGCCAAAACAGAAGTATTCGCAAATTTGGGACTACTGCTCTAATCAAATTATGTCAAGAAAACGGTATCGCCTAGTTAAGGAAGATACATTGTATGAGGTCCAAAACGTAAATTTTTTTGTAACCTACTTTATTACAACATTTACCATACATCGTAATACATTTTAAGGACAACTACATACAATAATGCTATGGATAATGGGTCAAAAAGAATATGTTTATTTATTTCTCATGTAATCAATAAGAAGTTCAAACGTGCTCCGCCCAACAAAGCTTGGGGTAGTTAAAATATATTTATTTAGATTTTTGTCCAGTTCGAATGGAATCACACAGTTCGAAATTTAGATATCGTTGTGTTCAACGTGAATATCGGTTGTTAGAATACACACAGAAATAATTCAAGAAGATTATACAAGCAATCAGAAAAAATTCTGAAATACAATCAAAATATTAAAGGGCAGTCAAAGGAAGCAGATAAGGAACATTAAACATCAAAATGGTTAATTAAAAACATTAAATAAATAAATATTAAAGACATGGAATGAACACTACAGGAAAAATTTAAAGAACAAGAAAAAACATAAACTCAGCATGAAATTGAACAAATAGAAGAAGGAGAAGCACAAGATGGGGAAAACGCAGACAAAATAAGAATAGAAGAAGTAGAAGCCCTGAAGACAATGAAAAATGAAACAGCAGGAGGAGAGAACAATATTACACCGGAACTACTAAAGAAAGGAGGAGATAAACCGAAAGATTGAATATGGGAAATATATAAAAAGACATGGCATACGGAGACAATACCGAGGGAATGAGAAACCAATACTATTGTACCAATACGTAAGAAAAGAGAAACGACGAAATGTAAAAACTACCGAGCAATATGTCTTTCGTCAGTAGCGCAAAAAATATACACAAATATATTAAAAAAAGTTAAGAGAAGAAACAGAAGTAAACTTAGAACAAGCAGCTTTTAGACTTGGTAGGCAAACACAAGATAACATTTGCACAATCAGAAGAATAATCGCTGAAACACTAGAAATGGGAAAAGATTTATATTTAGCCTTTGTGGACCCATCAGCAGCTTTTGATGCGGTGCCAAAAGAAGAAATATGGAAAGCACTAGAAGAACAAAAAATAAACCAAAAACTACAAAGAACAATTAAAAGCGTATATAATAAGATAAAAGGCTATGTCAAACTAAATGGGGAAATATACGAAAACTTTAATATGGAAAAGATATGAAACAAGAGGACAGTCTGCGTCCACTATTATTTGTAATATTGATGGACGAACTAATCAAGAAAAGTAAAACCAAAACGAGACCCTCCGCTGTAGGTCATTACAACCTAAAACCGATTAAAACCTTTGACCTGGTTTACGCGGACGACATAGTGCTGATAGTAAGTACGAAAACGCAATTACAAAAAAGTTAACTTCTGAAAAACCTGCTTAGAAGAGAAAAGAATGCAAAACACACAAATAGGTAGTAAGCAGCTAATACGAAACTAAGAATTTATAAAACCATATACACACCTACCCTTACGTATGGAGCTGAATCATGGCCGATGAGAGATAAAAATTACAGCGGTCAAAGTGAAATATTTACGAAAGATCGTTTGGAAAACTAGACGAGACCGAATAACAAACGAAAGCATAAGAGATAATTTAGAACAAGTATCGTTAGTGAGTGAAATAGAAAACAAACAACTGAGCTGGTATGGGCATCTAATTAGAATTCCAGAAGAGAGAATCCACAGAAAACAATGTACATAGGAATAATCGGAAAACGGAAGAGAGGCAGGTTAAGGATAAAATGGGAAGAAAACATAAAATAAATAGTGCGCAGAAGAAGAAGAAACATACACGAAGTAAGGAACGTGGCATGGAACAGACACAACTTCAGATGATGGATAGAGGATCACAACTACTCCCCAACGCTATAATGGCAAACGGGGAAATGATAAAGAAGAACAAGTATAATACACACATCTTTGACAATGATAGACCATGTAGTGGAACTTCTCTTCTCCTTTCAATGGGTTAGGTAACTATCCACCTCGGTAAACGTGCAAACAGGGCTCACAGAAGCCTAATAACAGGTTATTGGTCTACATACAGAAGAAGAATAAGAAGGTTATATAAATCTTCAGTTAGCACAGATTTAGGGACAACGAAAAAGTTGAGTTAAGTGGAAGGGATGCGAATTTAATTGCTAGATGCTACAAGATGTATATGATCCATGATTGAAATAAGGGCGTAATACTATGAGAACAAAATGGCTTTGAGATGAAATGATATTCTAACAGCATATCTTGCAAACGGCCAAACTAAAAGTCTTTACCCAAATCCAATTCCCAAGCCAGATTCTTCACGAGGAAAAACCTAAACATAAAAATGGTATAAGGTAAAACACAAGCAGAACACGGATTGGGGCAAAACATTCTAACAAAAAGGGTGTACAAAGTAAGAATGTTTGATAAACACCACAAAAGAAAACCAAAAAATAAATATAATGAAAAAGTAAAGTAAACCGTAGGTGAAGAGAAGGGTACCAAATCTAAGACTGTTAACTAACACATCACTGAAAGGAAGCAATCTGAAAAACGACCTACCGGTCAGAATGTAGCCTATAAGGGCAACTAAAAAAACAACCATTACGCGGTTTGAAAATACCAGAATAAGAACACTTATAACTCATTTCGACAAGCTTTGGAAATTAGACAGACATACGACGTAGACTTAATTTACACAAAAACATATTCAGAAATCCAAATTTCAGGCGGTAATTTCGAATTTGAATGGCTAGTAGCCACAAAACAGAATTATAAACGTTCAAGCTACGCCTTGTTAACATTCCCGTTTGGCAGATATTGTATGTTCTTGTGGAATATATAAGCTGAGGGCTGTACTTTTTTAATATATAGCTTTTTGGGAATTAAGCGTATCCAGCATATTTCGTTCAGTTTCTACAGAGTATATTATCTGGGCTTTAGAAAGCTTAATCTCTCGAGTCATATACTCTGACTTTTTTATCGCTTTAACTTTAGGGGTGCGCTGGAAACTTGCTGTTTTCTTCCGTAAGGTTTGGAATTCAAAGCATCAAACTTTTCGAATCGGCAAATGTCAATATCTTTCAAATTCCTGTAACATATATTGCCATATTCTTGACGCATGCGGAATGAGAACTGTTACGCAACGGTAACATTAGGCATTGTTGTCTGCTCTGTTATCTACATTTGGAATTAAAAGATGATAGTACGTCAAACAATTATTGTTTGTGATGATGAAGCAACCAAGCTTATATAGGAAAGATCATTTTGTAAAAATGCACTACATTTTATCCCAATTTGTCTAAATAATTAAATTTTAATAACTGAAATACAAAGACATTGTTTTAAATTTCAAATCGTGTTTAGCCTTTCCAGTTTTTGGGTCATGAATATCAATGTGTTGTTTTAAGAAGAATTTTTCCCCTGCATTTTAAAGTATTTATGAAAATTCCACATTTACATCTAATTTAAAAATGCATGTTTCATTATATTGGAAAACCATGTTATCTGAAAAATGAAATGCAGTTTAAGCAATGACTAAATACAATAGCATTGTTTTCAAGCATTTTTTGATTGTATTTATGAACTAATACGTAAGCAATTAAACAGCAAAATTAGACAATAAATGCAGTTTTTGAAACACCATATTTGATGTTGGTCTCGATCTTTGTCTTGGCTTCCTACGAGGCTTGTTCAACTGAAACCCATCTTTGATCAACTTAGCTTTGATAACAAATGCAATAATTCATATGACGTTTGTTAATGTTAGTAGTGATTGTAAGCAACACATTAACAAGTTTCAGACGTTTGAATTTGATTCTGACTCCGTCCAAGTTTGATAAGCGTGCGGTCCTACAATTTTTATGCGCTGAGGGTGTGCAGCCATTGCAGATTCATACGCGAATGCAAGCAGTGTATGAAAATGCATGTATTGCGTACCCAATTGTGAAGGAATGGCGACGAAAATTTAAGAATGGAAAAGAGGGGACTATGGATGAGCCGCAACCAGGTGCATGGTGTACTGCATTAACAGAAAACAATATGGCATGTGTCGAATTTCAACTACTAGTCACACCTACTAGCACTTTTTCTGACATCCGAATGTTGTTAGTTTCTTGTGTCCAAAACAAGTTGTTCTATACTGGTGTAAATTTGGAAAAACTTCTCTATAAGGAACAGGTATGTGAGAAAAACTGTTATGTTCATTTCGTTTTGCCACTTCATTTGAATTGGACTCTTACTTTAATTGCCGCCTCATCGGAATTAAAATTCTATTTTAATTGCCATTCTTATGTTGATTACAGTTTTCGTTAGATTTTTCTTTTAAGATTGAGTTATGCCGACAGTTTCCCTTTGTAGGCTAGAATTGCCGATTAATGTTTTGTCTTCGCCTGACCCTGGACGCTTTCTGTGAATTTACGTGTCAAATCGTTCCAGAATTATTTCATCATATTTCGTAATGCGGTGCAATCTTTTTGGGGAGTCCAGGTTCCATCTTCGCCGACTCCGGTCTAACCAAATTCCATCAACGGCGGCCGTTGAGAAATTAAGTACTGCAGGGTCGGCTTTGAGTTGTCGATGGGTATCCATCGCGCGTATTTTCGTATTGCTGTTATCACCGTGGAGTGAACAGAATATCGACAAGTGTCGGATTTAAAAGAAAATACGCTGGATTATTATCGAGCCCATTCGTTTTTTTAGTTTTCTTATGCAACAAGAAGCAACCTTCAGTCGCCGATTGTCCTTTGTCGCATTATTAATTTTAAAGAGTAATTTTTGTTATATTGTGATATTCTTGTAAACTCCGACGCCACTGGCCACGTAGTCGTTTGGACAATTTAAATAACGTACGCCAGCCACAGCGAGTCCCTCCTCTTGAGCGCTCAAATTGGTAATATAGAACTATTAAACACCATTTGCCGTCATTTTTGTATTGTCATTTTCAGTCGTTTAATTATATGTGTTTTAAAATTCATTACATCTTTTATTATTTTCTATTTGTATTTGTGTGTGCATGAATTTTGCAAGCTTTCTAAACAGGGGGGAGGCACAATAAAGGTGAGTTCGATTCCCGTAAGCTGCTGGCTCCTCGGCCTTCCACGAAAACCTGTATTTGGAAGGTGGCGCCCGTTGATTTCGACATCCCCCGTACACAACTAGAAAGCGTTCCTTCCGTAAGCCATTTCCGTGAACGCCCCCTACTCCTCTGAGCTAAGCTGCAGGCCTTTTTCCACCTATCCTGTTGCTAGTCGACGAAAAAGCTCGTTTGGCCCGTAACAAAATACTTCTATTTAATTTTATTTAAAAAATTATGTTAAAATAATTCAAGAACTTCTTTAATTTAAATTCAAGGTTACCATACATAACCTCACTTTTGACACGATAACATATGTTTACAGAACCACTTTATTTAATGACAATTTAAATTTTATTTATCATGTTCCACATTATCGATGAAAATTCTACTCGACTTTTATTAACCCGAATTTCCAATTTCATCAAAATATTACATGCAAAAACACGTAACCGCAACTGTACTGACGAAAAACAATTGCATACCGACAAACCCATGCTAGAAAACTCCACCATCGAAATATTGATAAACACTTTATTATTCTTTTTATTTATTCGGCATCAAACCGTCGAAAGAATAAATCTTTAATAACTTTTTTATACAACAATCAATAAAAATCGGAGGAGTAAACTAGTACGTCCTCTTACGTCCAAAGCTAGTCATCAACTAACTAATACTTTGTTCTTGAGCTAGTCATTAGCAACGGCCATAGTTACCGAGAATATTAACAAATAAACCGGAAGCAACTTTAGAGCTCGAAGCTTCCCTAACCTACTTAAAAAGGTTCTAGAACAAAACAAACGAAAAATATATGTGAACAAGCTCAAATATTATGTGAGCAGATTTTAACAAGAACTTAAAATTAAAACTGAAATTAACCAAATTTCCACTAATTCTATAAGTAACAATAACTTTTCTAAAATTAAATATATACAAAATCTAACATTAAATTATAATTATACAATAAATTCCGAAGCTTCTGACACCTCACAAGATTGTGATATAATATATAATTAAATAAATATTTGTTTTCAAAAGAATATCCTATTTTTGTTTAAGCTATACTATCCAAATTGTTCATAATCAGTTCATGTCACTAAAATTTTGATAGAATCATATTGAGCTCCAACAAAATCAAATCTAAATTACACATTTACTTTAATTATAAGATAAATAATAACAAGAATTTACATAAATCAGATTTGGTTGCAGATGTAACTACAGTTAACCTAGGCAAAATCCTACAACAAAAATGTTCAACTTTTTTTATAAATGTTCGTTTTACCAGTTCAGCAATTGTTGCTATACATGCTATAGTTAAAATAAATTATAACATTACAAATCATGAATGAGGCCCACGAGGCCTCTAACAATTATTGGAACATTACATAGTTAACTGCTACTGTTGTTTATAGTTTTGTTTGAGGTTCTTAGGTGCATATAAGTAATTGGTTCACTAGAATTAATGTGTATTAGTCACTGCTGCTCGCTATGATTGAAGGGTATTCACTATTACTTGTTAGCAGGTCGCTGGCCAAATTTTCATCTTACAACGATGAGATAAAACAACCCGGAAACAACAAATTCATTCCAGTTAAGCAACACGTAGCAAGCATTTTAGTTGCAGCCTGTATATACCGAATTACACTGGTAACCATTTAATTTTTAAATACCTGATTTCAATATTTTTGGCTATAATAAGTTACCTCGAAAACGGAAGCTTTTTTTAAAAGTACATTTCCAGACAGCGTATTTATTAGTTTTCTAAAGCGTACTATTAAACAAAACGTGGGACGTAGCCCACGGCTTCACCTATTAGTATTAATTTATATTAATCTCTCACTACACCATCTGTACTATTGATTTAATTCTAGCTACAAAAGTCAATTTATTAGCTCATAGTCAATTTAAACTATACGTTTATGGAGCTTTAACATTTTTACTCTATATTGCTGAATATAGTGATTATATGTTATCAATATGACAAATTAACTCCCATTGTAAGGGATTATTCAAAATACTGAGTAGCCCTATGAATTAACTGAACCTTTCGAAGTGTACTCTGAAACGATGATCTTTTTCACAAAACTTGTCAACAATTTCATCAACCTAATCCAACTTAATTGAATTTGTTCAATGTTGCTCCAATTAATTTCCAGGTCGCTGTTTTTTATATACAAGCGTCCAAAGGTCTTCCACCATCACATCCATGAAAAATTAAACTCAACTATTTACTCGTTTTAATTTTCCCTACATTGCCTGTAAGCGTTACATTTTAGCTACGGGTCTAAATGATTATCATTATTTGCGTCGGTATGTATAAAACAGATTTGAACAAAGGATTGTACTACAGAAGAATCTTTTCTACCGAATAAAAGTGACAAATAGAAAATTTAAATGAAGTAGAAGTCTCTCGATAAGAATACATGTGTGCAGGGTACGTTGTTTGGTTGTATGCCTATGTTTTCTTTATGTCAGCATTAACTCACGGAAAATGTAGAATTCCTTCCCAAACAAGAGCATCGATTTATTTTTGAAAACACTTCTTTCTTCCACCTCATTTCTCAATTTGGGGTTTCGGCTGTTCACAAAAATACTTATATTTTATCTGTGGCAATAACACTTAGCAACTTAAAACTTTTCGCTCCCGACTGGCAGCAAAAATAAAGCATAAAATATCCCAACAGGAGCAAGTTCGTACTGTATTTAGGAAAGAGAGAGTGGAAATTAATATTCAAGAAGTAGTGTCAAACATTTAAGATCAAAGTGCCACATATGCAAATGCGGAGATTAAGCACGCCCGCTCCTTGGACATTAGCAAGTCATTAAATCAGGAAGTCCTGATTTCTATAGCAACGCTGAACCCTGTAAGGACCATATCCCCTGCAGGAGATCTTCAGATACTACCGGGTGTTAAGTGTATAAGTAAACTAACTTCCTTCTTGATGTGGCCAAACAGCATCTGATAATCCCTGTGAAAAGTCACTGTTTCGATTACAAAAGTGTGACAAACTTGAAATATGGACGCAGCCTAAATGACAAATTAAACCTGTTAACATACATTGTAATTAATTCATCGTAATGATATCAAAATTAAAGGATATATTTCGAAAATTTTCGGTCATACGTATAATCAATTCAAAAATACTTGCTTCGCGATTCTCTGTATTTCGTATTAAAGGGAGCTTCATTATGAGACGTGTTTAGAGGACCGCAAGAGGACGAATACGTAGAACCCTAGGAATCTCCCCATAATCCGTGCACAATGGACCGGGATTTTAAACAAGTCCAGGAAATGAATCTCAGAGATAGCATCATTATCATCGTGAAGACGTCTTCGCAAACTTTTTTAGTACGAACTGCCTCATCTACGAAAACATGAAATTCGACTGTTGGCAAGACTAGAAGAAAATAGAACACTATGACGTGATTTTGTTCGCAGCAAAGTAAATTTACCTGCTGCAAGATCGTTGTTAGTGCATGCAAGTAGAAGCGACAGCAAACGAAGCCAATCGTTCGTCGTTGCGTTTGGGAATGACGAGGTGCTACATTATTTAATTGAAGTGCTGTTCAAGTATACCCTTACAGTTTCGTCTGTCTTTCGGTGCATGTGACACTCAGATCGGTAAATTTAAATTCAACATTTTTTAATGTTGAATTTAACATTATTTGAAGTCATTAATTCCAAGCGCTCGCTGTGTTCGAAGTAGTTAAATGTGCACCAATTACTTTAAAGTTTTTTTTTTGTCTAATTGACGATGATGGCAGTTTATAATCGTCGCAGGTCAGACGAAAATATCAAAATTCATTATCAACGCAAATGACAAAAACACACGAAAAAATTAGAGCAAACTGTGACAGACACCTTAAAGTTGGCAATAATGTTTGCCAACTAGCTTCTAGTTGAAGTTTGACAGCTCACTGGTAAGTGTACCATCTTTGGTTGCTATAATACCAACACTAACAATTATATGTTCTAACGTCCCGCGTTTACAGCTGACACTGTAATTTTTCTCCGGTACTAAAACTGTATGATATTCCACATTTTTGAAAGTTACATATATTTTAGGGTTTTAGCATTTTTGGTTTGTTACATTTTCACATATTTGATACGTAGTCGAACGGCAGATCAAACATTTGAAACATCACTGTAGTGTGATAATCCAAAACAGAATTGTCCAGACCGAAAAAAAAATTTAATATAAAAATTAGGACCCGCGGTGCAGCAAGAACACGAAATACGGGATCTTATCTGAAGTTACCACGTATGTACATCACTGTTTTACATTCTAATATGGCGGAATCTAGAATTGGCATACGTGAGAAACTAAACTCATACACTCCCTTAAACATATGTTCCTCCCCTTACCTAATACTATCAGTTTTGCTTCACAGTACCGTACCTCCACATGTTTGGTATTTTCCTTAATGATAAGTAATCGATATTTTCGCAGTTTTTTCCAACCGTCGAAATATATCTTGAATTTGCTTTTTTGTTCTGGTGATGAACGTCAAACTATCAGCGGTAAATTGATCTCCTACGTTTTTCTAGAATAAAAGTAAAGAGAATCGACCATAATAGATCTATCTATCTGAGACCGTGGTTAACATTACAGGCCTTTTATATGTTTCCCTCAACTCGGACTTTACTCTTAGACCCCCTTATTGTAATTCGTGTCGGCCTTATTAGCATGTTCGGAATGAATTGCTTTATCTTCCATAGCTTGGTACAGTATTTTCTTCTTACTTTGTCATAGGCTTAAAATCAATAAATACCATATGCAAGGGTATATTGGTTTCGTGAGTAATATTATCTGCTTTACTACAAAAACATGGTCTTCATGGATCTGTATCTGCGAAAACCGCGCTGTTATTTACCATTCACTGCTTCTGCCATTCCGTTTAATCTGTTTTTCAGAGCAGTTAACTGTTAACACTTTATATAACCAATCCAACCATGCTATGCCTCTATAGTTGTCGCAAGTTGTTTTCTTGTCCTTTTCAATACTAATACTTGTTTGGGGGTGGATGAGGGGGGCTGGAAGCTGGAATATGTAGAAAATAAGTGAAAAAATTGCGAAAAAAACAGAAAAATCTATCATTTTTAATGATTTTTTTACAATTTA
>JABXWE010025987.1:0-25476 GCA_014611495.1 Limonius californicus
CACTTTTTTGGGTTCCTAGAGACCCAAAACGGATATATCCGTTAAAATCTCGATTTCGAAAATTTTCATGATTTCAATACTTACCCTATACCTATAAGGTATGGGAAAGTAATACCCTATACCTATAAGGTATGGGAAAGTAAAAATGTGAGTACTTCATCATGACCATCATGATATCTATAGTTTCCAATTGTAAATTATATTTATAATGTATATGTCTATAGACTACGCGTCATCTCAATACTGCATTTTCAATATTTTTTCTAATCTGTAGCATGACCTTGCTTTTCTACTGGTTAGCGCATTTGGCTTTAGATCCAAGGGACGCGGGATCGAAAGCGGAAAGAAATCTGAAAATGTGCGTTCCGTCAGATAAGAAGTAAAGCCGTAGGTCCCGTGCCACTACGATGTGTGGTACATTAAAATTCACTGCTGTGGTTGGAACTACCTCAGATAGGCAAAATTCAAATTTAGGGTATACCGTAGACAAAATATACCCTAAGTGAGAAGAGGTGCTTGGAACATCGCGCCCTGGATCTCGTTCAATCATGATACCAATATAAAACCTATAGTATTAGTTGTTGAATCTCTTAGTCATAGATGAAAAATCTCATAAGAAATTATATATTTATTTTATTTGTGCTACAGTTCAACAGAAAATTAGACAGTTTACATTAAGCAGACGTAGCTTGATTCTCCCATAAAGTTCCATTTGATAATAAACTTTCGAAATTAATCGAGTTACAATAATCCAGTTTATATTTTGCTAATTTTCATATTATCATCAAAACTGTACAGGTTGTGTATATAAAACATTCACCTCACCTCAATTTATCAAATGCCCTGAGTATTTTAGAACTTATTTTTTTGCAAACAGATTGCTGAATATAGGGGTAAAGCATGTCTTCAGTGACCTTACAAATGATTATTATAGATTTTTAAAACACAATATTATAATAGTATATTGCATAGCTAGTAAGAAAAGTGATAGATTGCCGGACAATGGTGAAAATTGCTGGAAGAGGCACAGCCTACCTCTGAAAATTACATTTTTCCTGCAAGTTATAATTACTATTTTTTCTCCGATCGGAATGAATGAATTAATATTTTATTAATTTATAATCGTCAGATAATTCTTACGACTTAGTTCAGAAAATATAACACAGAGGGCTTTGTAGGGATACCCAGCAGATAATAATATGATTACAAATTAAATTATCGACGTATATTGGGTTTGTTATTAAGCCAATTTAAGAAGCAGGCGAATAAAAATTTTATAAAAAAACCGTATACTTTTATGGAGAAAAACGAAAATGGATATATACCGGAAATGGTGCGTATGTTCTCTAACCTCAACCTTGATAGCAGACCAGATGAAAATATTAACTTTCCCGCCTAAGTCAATTTTCGTCCGCTCAAAGCAACAACTATAACATGTAGCAATAATTCACTTTTAGGAGCGAAAATACGCCGGAACGGTAGCATTGTTAGTCCGATGGGAGGAAAAGAATTTTCATTCATATCGAGGGATACTACCGAGCACGTTAATTATGAAAAATACTGTCGGCCATCTTACGTGTTTCTCGAACTCCACAAAATGTAATGCTGGAATTTAAAATGCTTTTTATTTAAAAAACTATCGCCAAAATAAGATTTTTCATAAACTTGAGAACAGAATTTAAAAATGTTTCATAACTATTTCTCCTGGGATTTTTATAAAAAATTTGAGTAGCATGCTCAGAACTTGATGTAACATTAGAACACCGATATAAGATATACACGGATATGTACGGTTGCACAAAAGCAGATTCTTGGAAATACGTAGAAGTCTAAGCGAAGTATTTCCCTCGTTTCTTGGAATTTTGTTATCACACAAGTAGAATACATATTACATTACTCTATAATAATTATTATTGTCCCGGGATATCTACCATGCTTATGGATATTTGATGCATCCAATAGTAACTAATTGATGGCATAACTTCGTTATTAATCTTATAAAAAAGTATAATCATTCAACAATTCAAACATATGGTAATCTTAAAAATGGATAACTAATTAGATTACATTTTCACTATTTAGAATTACATTTTCATGGGATGACGATGCGACAACACGATCAAGCTTTTGAACATTATTCCGGGTTCTACATCTACATGCCCACTGTTGCCGAAAGTTTTGTTAACAGCTGCTCGAGCAAATGTGTATTCAATTAACGACTGTTTGATAATTCAGTGTTTCGAATATTTCGCTAATCAATTATACGGTAAAGCGAATAACCCAGTGTTAAATATAATCAACTACCGATTATGAGAATTAATTACAGCAGAGACTTATTTACGTGTTATTATAATAGCTTAATCATTGTACAGAAGTTACTATCTTCGTTTAGAAATTGCATACATCTATTTTTTCAATTCCCTATGTTTCGTGATTACAAAAACTAACACAACTTTTCATCACTTGGAGCTAATTATGCATTATCAAAATATCTAAGTTTACTCCACGAATAACAGTAAACCTGTTTCACTAGTGACTAGTGAAATAAAAAGTAAGTAGTAATGCTAATGCATTAGAACTACGATATAATATTTTGGCCTGATCTCGCTTCGTGCCATTATGCCAGAAGGACTCGGGAATGGTTGGAGCAAAATAACGTCAGTTATGTACCGAGAGAAGATATCCCCCCAAATGTCCCTCAAACTCGGCCAATAGAAGAATTTTGGTCGTTATTGTGTCAAAAGGTTTAATAAAACGGTTGGGAAGCCCAAAATGAACAACAATTGAGGGCTCAAATTTTTAGAAAAATTCGGGAAGTGGACCCGAACATCGTCCAAAGGAAGATGCGACAAGTCTTAGCCAAATTGCATTCCATTGAGCACCATGATCCGCCATCAGTTTTGTAGATTAGTTTTCATGTTGTCAAGAGGTGTAAAATAAACCATTAATATTTAAGTTTGAATAAAATTTCGTTATTTTGCTGATTAAACTGTTGATTTTTATCTCAAAGCGTATATGCCATACGTTACTTAGCCAGCTATGTAAGGGGACCGTGGTAGAGTAGTGGCCCCGCCGCAGTCGTTGGGTTCGAATCCTGAGTACTGCACTTTCCCAGGTGTTTGTGGTGTCTTAGTTATAATTGGGTTTTAGGGGTTTTCAAGGGTGCAGCATGTTAGACCCGTGAATACCAGGAAATGTGCTGAGCCATGATAAGCTGTGTGGAATGGAAGTCACGAAGCTGTATTTGGCAACTCCATGACCCTTAAAAAATATTACAATATTCAATCAAATTTGCAAGCGTACACCTAGTACTGCCAACAAAATTATATTTAGTAGTTAGGCAACCTAATACACAAAAATTTCAAGTTAGTTTTAGGTACATACCAGCCTTAAGTGGCGCATGCGGGAATCACATGAACTTCATAAATCGCCTAGCTGAATGAGGGCATTTCACAATTCTAGTAGGACGAGTTTTATTTTAACCGAAACCAATTATATTTTTTCTATATTATATTTAGATCGAAAATTGTGGTAAATAATTATTATTATGAAGCTTTCACAGGCCTTAGAGGCCCATCGCTTTTTTGGTGCGAGACAAACTTTCCTAAATAATATACCGTTGTTGAAATTTGATTTGAAAATTTCATTAGCTCTACAAAAACCATAGTTACAAATACAATTTAAAACTCAATGTGTATTTCTAACATAATTTAATTAATGTAATGTGAAAACGGTCTCATATTCCTTAAAAAATGTGCAATAATTATATCAATTTAGTAAGTGCTTTTAGACACATGGCATGCCCTCTGCTTCAAATTTGTTTCCTTAGATTTAATACCTAATTCTTTGTTCCTGTAATCTCATTAGTACGACAGAAACCTTTTCGGGTTAACAATTAACGCGCTAATCCAATAAATGAACCCTTTTCAGAATTGGCATCCACCGCATATCTATAGGATCATTAAATATTGCCTCCGGCGTTCGAATTTCTTTCCATACAATTTTACATTTATATTTAAACTTCCCTTCGTCTGCATCATGTAAACAATTTCTTTTATATTACCGTAATACATTTTCGATTATACATTTTCTTTTTAATATTTTTTTGACAAGTATGTAATCATTAATGCTGCAAATTTGTATCTAAATTATTTGTTGAACGCTTCATAATGTTATGAACTACTAATACGCATATCAGTTTTGTGAGATTACAGAAACCCCAATTTATGGTTTTTATAAATCTAACAGAAGTGGATACATTATCTAATCTGGAATTCTAAAAACATAAACTCATCCAGCAATAACATGCAATAAAAATCTACACACGAAAGCAGCAACACGTTCTGTTTTTCCTTCATATAGCCAATTTTATAATTTAAAGGAAATGCGTTTTGTATATTTTCTACTTATAGTTTCAGACTTTTTGTATCATACAAATACACTAAATTCTATTACCGAAAATATTCCACAGATATGACTGATTGATAAAAATGTAAAATACGAAACAGCATATGAAATTGGAAATTATTTACGCATGGAGGTTGGCATCGCTTCAATTATTCATTTTACAATTTACAAGCTGTAATTACAGCTGTCCCTATTCAGAAAACTTTCTCGCCCTTTAAAGGCCTGCATGATAATGCCATAGTCGGAGGTTTTACTAATGCGAATGAAGGCGACACTATTAGATTAAGATGGGTGGCCAACATTTTAAATTTGAATAATAATTCAAAAGTCCCAAATAACACAATTGGAACCTCTCCTTTGGTAAAAATAAATTGCTATAAAATTAACAACAAATGCTGAATACAAATTTGGAAAATGACATGTTAGAATATCGTAACTATAACAGAGGTAATTGGAAAGACTTTTGTCGGAAGCCACAATAACTATGAATACGGAAATAGCAAAAATTCTGAAAACGAGGAAACCATCATGCCCATTTCAGAACAACAACGAACTCAGAAGAGATGGATTAAGTAATTTAAAGCAGTGGTTCCCAACTTTTTAAATCGCAACCTCCTCTTGGCCAAAATTTACCTCGCGACCCTCCTTCAGGTGTACTTAACTTCATTCAGAATCAGCGGCTAAACGGCCAACTGATGCCATCTATTACAAAATAGCGCAATTTATTTATTTGTTCTCCGAATTTCCACCAGGAGGGTGCTTTGCTTTATATAAAAAACGGACCGCGATGAGATTAGTTATCTATTAAAAATTGTGTGCTGTACTGCTGACTGTATGTTGAGTGCAATAAATCGATAACCAATATTCAACGTTAAGTACAAACCGTGCTAGTTCTGATCATAGATACATTTTTAAAACGGCCATTAAAACCTTCCGCGTCTGCCAGTGATAAGAATACAAAGAAAAATAGATTGTACCTACTGCGGTGAATATCTCAAATATGGTTTTACCGTTATTTCCCAGAAACCCCAGTGCGTATTTTGTCGAGAAGTGTTGTCAAAAGAAAGTATGAAGCCATTAAAGCTATTTCGCTATTTAAATACAAAAAGAATAGCCTGTGGAATTCTTCGAAAGAAAGCTAAAGTCCCTCCACAAACAGCAGGCCACTTTTACATCAACAACCACTACAAATGAAGAAGCACTATCATCAAGTTATCGAGTTGCATTTCGCATTACAAAAACCAGTAAGCCACATACAATTACTGAAGATCTGATTCTACCAGTAACTGTTGAAATGGTTGGTGGAAAAGAGGCTGACAAGCTGAAAGCAATGCCCTTTCTAATAATACTATCCAAAGAAGCAGAAGTGACACAGCAGAAGATATTCGAACACAAGTTGTTGAAAATATTGAGAAGTGCCTGTACTTCTCATTTCAGATAGATGAATCCACGAATATTTCTAACTGTCCCCAATTTATAGTATTTGTAAAATACAATACTGGATATGGTATTACACCGGAAAATGTTTATTCAACACTTTCATGCAAAGTACTAATAAGTAAGAGATTGACTGTGCAAAATATGTTGCTATATGCACCGATGGCGCCAAGACAGGACATCGATCTGGTATTATTGTCAGATTAAAAGAGATAATACCAAATGCCACATAATTACACTGTTTTTTTAATATCGAAAAGCTTTTGCATCAAAATCTTTACCTTCTAAAGTGGATTGTGTTTTGAAAAATGCCGTTAAAGTGGTAAATTCCATCAAGGGAAAGCACTGCAGACTTGTATTTTTTGACAAATGTGTGACGACATTGGTTCTTTATACGCAAATTTTCTTTATCACACAAAAGTAAGATAGCTTCTGAGGGGTAACGTCTTGAAAAAAGTTTTCCAGTTAAATGCGTAATTTTTCGTGTACCTGCAAGATGAGAACCGGAATATGACAACATATTTTCCAATTCCCTTTTGCTTCTTAGGCTGATTTTCCTTGCTGATATTGTCAAGTAGTTAAACATTCTGAATAGTAGTTTGCAAGGCCGCGATGCGATATTAACATAATAACAGATACCGGTAAAATTAACGAAATAAGGAAACTTGATATCTGGTCGGCTTTAGTTGGAAAAAAGAAGTTTGATTCGTTGCAGTGCGTTCAAGATCTCCTGGAAGACTTAGTTAAGGATGATAATATGATAAATTCCGAGCACGTGTTTGCAGATATGCACAATTTAAAACAACCGCTCATTAAGTATTTCTCCAAAGAATTTCAAAACAGTTATGAGAATCACAGATGGATATTAAATCCTTTTTTTAGACAATTCCGTTGAACAAGCTGAAATGTCGACAAAACGAAAGAACAACTTATTGAAATATCATGTAATGGAATGTTGAAACTAGACTGCTTTTCTCAAAGCTTAGATCAATTTTATACCAAAAGAATGCAAGAATACCCCGAGCTTGCGGACAAAGCTGTAAAGTGTGTGGTGCCATTTGGTACATCATATTTGTGCGAATTAAGTTTTTCGTCTATGACTGCCACCAAAACAAAAGTAAAAAATCGCCTCGAAGTTGATAATGATATTATTGTGTGTGTTTTTTCGAATACACAAATTTGAAAGCTACCTTCTGAAAAACGGGCACATACATCGCATTAATGTTTTTACTTTGCAGCTTGTTTTTATGTTTAAAGTTATTTATGTTTGGGTTCTTGCATTTACTGAAAATTTTAATATTTGAGGTTTGACTTATTTTTTTTTTACTTTGTGAAAGGCAGAAATAATTGTTTTGAAAAAGCATTTTGTTTTATTTTGAAAATCGTCCCGACTCACTCTGAGAACCATTGATTTAAGGGGATTCTCAGCGAGTATGAGAATTCAGAATCTAGTGAGTCCTTGTTTGAAAGCAATCTTATGATATTCCATTCTTTATCTTACTCAAACTAAAGAAAATAGATCGTGGTTTTGAATTAGATAAATAGTAGCTTAGCTAAACTATGATAACTTTGTCGCTACTCGTTATAATAAACAATTAAATTGTTTACATACTTAGTTCAGTAACTTATCAGAGTGAAACTATTAACATTTGTTACAATTTCTAAAATCACTGATAGATAAGTAATAATAGTATGTAGGACGACTGCATATTATTGTAGCTACGATGACAATACAGCACACGTATTTTACCAAATTTTAAGGCTGAAAATAAGCAAAAATTGGCGTTTTACTCCACCTTTCTACATAATGGTTTTTCAACTAATAGACAACACATCCAAGATTGTTAGTTATACATTTTTTCATTAAAAGAGGTTGGTGAAGGTTGTGCAATAATACAGTAAAACCAACTTATCTTTATGATATTCACAGGGAGTTGAACACGAGTGTGACTTTTTATTGAAGCAAAAATATACGAACGTAGAAATTTCAGACACTATCGGTGTTGAAACTTTCCAGAAAGTACGGGAAGAAATATTAAATAGGTGTTCTATTGCCAAGAAGTTCAAGGAGCACACTTGAACATTTATTAAAATAGTATTCCTATTCAGTTTTTGTTGCATAAAATAAGTTTTGTGATGTTTTAGAATCTTCTTCTTCTTCATTCTTCAATGGTGAACATTTCGAAATCATACCTTTTTTGCTATAATTCTTAGTTTTTTCCATAAACTTGTTATTTTCAATCTGTTATTTTTTTCTGGCTGAATATTTTTGTATGAAACTCAAGAAGCACACGTAGAATTAAAATACCTTTCAAATGAGGGGTCACTCGACCCATTACCATTTAAAAAATATTTCTTTGCCGCAGAACTCTGACAAAATGACCATAAAATTAATTTTGAAATATAATACTAGTACAACCCAATTTTATATCAAATTTTAGTGCGTACCTCCGTAGTGATTAGTTTTATTGCAGAAAGCCTTTCTGATAAAGCAGCGGTGAATAGCCAAGGCGGTTAACAAGAACGTTATGCAGGTTAAGAGGAATTTCCCATCTTCAGAGTAGCATGAAGTGCCAACTGGCGAAGCTTTATCACAAAACCCATAAAGATGAAAGCCTATTTGTTTCCGCATCCGACTAAAATTCCCATTGAATAACAGTAGGTTCTTAATTTTTTTCTATTCCAAATGCCTATACCCTAGCTTTTTTTTTGGTATACGAAATTGAAATTTTATTTTCGTTATACGGCGGATACACGCGTGTTGTTAGGTAATAAAACAAATTACCAAGCATTATAGTTAAGTGTTTTCTTGTATTGTTCAATATATCTATTAAAAATAGATACAACAAACCTTATATAACTGAACTCGAAAAAAAAAATCTATTGGTATATAAAAACATGTACATGGTATTCCATTTAAAATAAAAATTGATATTATTTCCAGCTAAACCGTATGTTCTTTCAAACCAGCAGTTCCTTCATTTTATACCACATATATCGGCACCTTGTTTTGTGGAGATCGCGGTTGCCGTAGTAGAGAAATTTGCATTGTTCCATACCTTTGCCCAACCCTGCATATAGCAACAAATACATTGATATAAACAGCAAGCCGGAATATACATATATTATAGATTGATGAAAAACTATGTCATAAATTTGATAGCGAGTTCTACAAGTAAAAATGTTTTATAAAGTTCAATTAAATATATGTCCGAAAACGCAATTACGGCCTTCTCATCACTATAGCAGATTAGAGTTTAGTTTCGTTTTAATAAGTGCACCAAATTAATTTTTTTATTCTGCATAAAGAATACCCAAAGAAGGCACTCTTGTTAAATATAGATAAATTAAACCGTTTTCAAGATATGAAAACTCTAAGTTGCGACACTGCATCCTTTTCTAGCTAAGCTAACTTTACGGCAACTTGGCAAGTATAGATTTCATTTTAATCCTATTCTGGTCTTCTTGCATTGCGACCACTTTAATTCAGTTGTCAAGAAAAATCCGGTTGCAAGGAAAATTTGGGAATTTCGTAAAATGTGAATTAAATTGGTTGCATAGATTTGAGGAAGTGCAAAATAAATGCAGGTGGTCCAAAGAAAGTAAGAAGCACTGACTTGGTCATGCAGATAAGATTAATGATACTAGACTGACAAATATACGTAAATCACTAGAATCATCCGCACTCAGACCAACAGAAAATCGTAAAAAGCTGAAAGTTGAAGGAAAAAGAGTTTGGCCGTAGGTGAAATTGAAATTTTTAGATAAATAATGAGAGATGATTCCTCTGGTTATTTTATATTATAATTTGACTCTCAAAATATACCATTTTTAGAGCTATCCTGTTATATGTTGGCATCCAAAATGTCTTGTTTATTTTGCACTATATTTCTCTTAAATTATTCCTTTCTGTCTGTCAATTTATTTCCTTATCGATTTTAGCTATATTTTATACAACAGGTATCGTAAATAATTTATACCGCACCTCGGTAAAATTGCATTGTAAGATGTTTAAAAATAGGTCACTTCAAGAAAAAAATTCCTACGGATGTGTTTTTAAAAACTCTTGGTCAAGAAGTTACAGCCCGCTGAAGTTAGACATATTCCATCAGTTTTTTAATAGCTTCCACAATAATTGCATTAATATAACTACATATTTTCAAACAGATCCTCTAAATTGACAACAGACTGTTCATTCGGTGGACAAAACTTATTATTTAACAAATTGTAGTATATTTGGCAAACCGAATTTTAAAGACAAGAGTAAAAATCGTGTAAATATGTAGAAAATATATCTAAACAACTGATTAAATAAGTGCAACTTCCGAGAGCTGTAACTCCGCGACGAAGTGTCTGTGGACGCTTAGCGGTGTACACTTTAAACACCCTATATTTTGGTATACCGTTCCAAGAAAATCATATTTTTAGAAGATAGTTTTCCAAATATTGAACTTAAAACTATGCTGATAGTGATGGATCCTTCTTGCATGAGGATTCTCTTGAGAAAACGCGTGTATTTTTAATATTATATAAGTTCCACCGAATTTAGTGCACAAGTACCAGTTGCCGGTCCCAGTACAATAACTCTAGAGACGTCCCTGTCTTGTTAGAATCAAATTATAACATGTATGTTCAAGCATGTGGAAGCAGGATTGTATAGAGTAATATTTCGCAGCTTGAAATTTCTTAAACATAAAGCAGGATATGTTTGTCTTGCTTCTCTCGCAACCATTTGCCCTATTTTCTCAAAAACACAAGGGAACTTGTGGCTTGCGGTTGATATTTCTTAGTTTTATGTTTACTTTAACATAGAATTGATTATCAAAATACCGTATACCGTTCCACGATCTGAGGTTACTATTTGGTATACGTGATCTTTAGACCAAATGTAGTTGAAAATTCTAATAAAGTTATGCTCCTAAAGTAAATCATTTTCAAAATACAGAGTATTAAATTATTATTTATTAAATAATTACAATTTCAGAAAAGCCAATATTTATTTTTTAGTTCAAATTCACTATAAATATTGTTGAAAATGGCCACCGTTGCTCTCGAGACACATTTTGGCTCTTCTTAAGAGAGATCTGGTTGCCCTACGTAACATATCATTGTTATTCCAAATTAGTTCTGCTGCCTCAAAAATACATCTCTTAAGATCTTCAACAGTCTCTGAAGGCGTTCGGTATACTGTATCATTCATATGGCCCCACAAATAATAATCTAAACAAGTTAAGTCCGGAGATGTTGAGGGCCAGGGGTGCTGTCCTCTTATACCAATTACACGTCCTTCAAACCGTTTATTCGCCAAATTCCAAGAGTGGCAGTTCTTTCTGTTCATTAATTCATTCCTAGTAAATGTTGCCTCATCCGTGTATAAAATTCAATTACGTAGGGTTCGATTTTGAATAATCCAGCGGAGAAATTCCATACGACTAGCAAAATCTGCAGGTAAGAGGGGCTGAACAGGCTGGATATAAAATGGATATAAACCATGACGATTTAGTGTTCTCCAAACTCGCATTCGTGGTACATTCACTTGTGCAGATACACGACGAACAGAGGTGCTGGGATTATTATCAATTTCTCACAGTATGTTGTCCTCATTGTTTAGTACTTGCTGTATTGGTTGCTCAGTCGACGGTTTCGGGAATGTTCCGTTTCCACGTAAGTGGTTGTGCACTTTGGAAAACTCGTCGGGCTGGTGGTCGCTGATTTGGAAATCTCAACCCATATCCTCGAGCAGCTGCTACTAAGTTTCCATCGCAAAAACCGTACATGTAATAGATATCGGCGTACTCTAGCGTTGTAAAAATAAACATTATGAACACTGTTAATAAGCGCAAGCAAAGAAATCAACTTTAAGGTGCTTTAGTGTTTGACATACAAGTAAATAATATCATTTCCATAGTAACGTAGACAGTTTGTACCAAATACCACTTAATCATCATTTATTGTTTCGGTTGCTTCAGTATTTAACTAAAACAGGCCATAACTTCTTTAATAGTCGATTTAAAGAAAATGACCACTCTTTAGTATCACCTCTCCTACACGGAGGTGCAGTAGTTACCTCATGTCTTGCGACATCCTGTACATGTAGATAATTCCTGGGCCTAATACATGATGTAGTTAGAGCTAACGTAATTACTAATAAACAAATTTAAAAGACAATACAAATTTAAGAAGAAGGATTAAGAAATGTAATAACCACTGATGTTTAAAACTCTTGACCTCTTTACTCAAACATTAGCAGCAAAAATTGTTGACTAACTTAAATGAGTATATGTGTATACAGTTTGTTTACTTGTCCCATAAAACATATTAATGTGTATAATCAAACGGATAGTAAAACATAATTAAACTAAACGCTGTCTTCTACTGCGTTGCACGTTTAGTTGCATATTTACATTTCTGTTATGTGCGCATATTAACAGCCGTAAAATGTTTTAATTTAAATCTACATGCTTTTCACTGCATTAACATACATCAGAAAATACTATGTAACAATTACAGTATAGATTAATTGTGATGTTACAGCAAATAGTATTCCATCTTGCGCTTGCTTTCTAAACGTGTTTTTTTTTTCATTTCCACGCTTCCTGAATTAGAAATGAAAATATCACTGGCTTTAACAAAGCGAGATACTACTACTTTCTATGGATTCCTTACACAAGCCTAAGGATATCCACACTTAATGGACATTCAACAAAAGTGTAGTAAAACGAAGAACGTTAGAGTGCTACTTTTTGGTAAATTAAATCTACTTGTAAGTGTCTCTAGCATTTATATTTTCTTTTTACATCCACTTTCAAAGATTCTTAGAAGCGTTTATAACTTTTTTCCTAAAAGTGTGCTCGTTAATATTCACTGGATACGTTTTGTTAATGGGGAAGCAAACCTGTTGCATTTAATTACATTAAAACGTTTTAGTCGGATTTTACAGAAAACAGATCGTTTAGGAAGCTGTAATTGCTGTTGGTTTACACACCATTAGAGCTGATATTTCCCTATGAATTTAAATTACATTTTGGACGTAGCGAATATAGAAAATGATATGCGAGCCCTTAAACGAAAGATTACAGTTTTTGAATATTGTTTCTCCAGTGTGTTTTTTTCTGCATTTATGGTAATCTTGGAGTACAATAATTATTTTTATCACTAGTACATTAAAAAAAATATCACACGGCGCTCAAAGCTGTACCACATATCTGCAGAATTGTCCTTTATTGTTCTACAACATACGCTTTAGTTTGCTTTATATCATGGGTGCACGAACGTTGCGTGCTGAATACAAATTTGAGTTCGACAGGAAAATTACATATCAAACACCTGTTAACGGAAAACTCGTAATTAAATTTTAGCTCGAGTTAACGAACTAATGCCGGCGTTCCATAATCTCATTTATTAATAATTTTGTGGCGAAATACATTCTCCAAATAAAAGTACCACAGCGTTAACAATAATCTCTTCGTATAAATATGTTTGGCATTAAATTGATATTGATTTTATGATATGAACAACTAAACAGCTAGAATAATCTACAAGTTTATTTGTTACATTGGTTGCTGGTACTCATATATCAGGCAAGTTCAAATCAAAGTACAGGGATATACCTAAAAAAAGAGTTGTATATTCATCAAAAAGACTGAAAGCTTTTGTATTGGGGTTAAGAAAATCTAAATATTTAGTAGTTAAACACGCAGGATACGCCCTACGCTTTCTTAGATAGGTTATTTAAAAATAATTATAATTAAGCTCTGTTGAGGTTTTAGATGCACCCAACGAACGAACGAACGAACGAACGAACGAACGAACGAACGAGCGAACGAACGAACGAACGAATGTTTTATTGTAGAGATTAATCAATTTGGTTTTGTAATACATATTTCATTAATGCATTTCCTTGATTGCGGTTTTTACTTTTTCGTATCCGCTGATCAGATTTTTCTAATCGAACGCACAAAATTTCACTATTTAGGCAGTAAAAATAGCGTTGGAAACTTGGGGATAGCTTTTACATAATATAGTACATATCTAACTATTAGTCAGGATCTTGATTTGTGGACACGATTCAATTATACTCATCGGCTTGCTTTTATTTAGGCATAGTGAACAACCCAAAGGGCTATTTTTAAATAGCTGTCGATGTTTAGAACCATATCATTAAAATGTCATCAAGATCCGTTAATATGTAAGGGGATATTATTATATGTATGGATTGACTTAACAGCAATATTATGTCAAATAACATTTTTTTTAGTTATCTTACTATTTTGTATAAATTTTTATTTTTGTTGGTGAAATATATATTTTCCATCTATTTCCTCTGTTGAGGTTGGCGACTATTATGGCATATTCGTCTCTATGTTGTGCTTTGTGAAATAGTGTTGGTCCATTTTGTTTGGTCCATTCTTTAATGTTTCTTAACCAAGACTTTCTTTTGCGGCCGATATCTCTTTTACCTTCAATTTTTTCCTGTATAATAAGTTGTAATAAATCGTATTCTTTATGTCTCATTAAGTGTCCGAGGTATGCCGTTTTTCTTGTCTTCACTGTATTTACTAGCTGTGGGCGGGTGTTCATCCTGTCAAGTACTGTTTCATTCGTTACTCTTTGTACCCAGCTTATTCTTAACATTCTTCTATACTGCCACATTTATCCAGCCTGCAGTTTATTTAGGTCGTCTTTCTTGAGGGTCCAGGACTCGCATCCGTACAAGAGTAACGACCAGATATATATTAAGAAATAACATATCTGTGAGGGTGATTTTAATATATAATTTCGGTATTGCGTGCGTAAATTTACTTTTATTCGAAATTGTACCTATTGGGGAGTTGATAGTCCATAGTGAAGGTTAAAAGGACAAGTACTTATGGTGTGTTTTTAACACAACTTTCTTGGATAGGATGTATATATATATATATATATATATATATATATATATATCCCAACGTCAATCGCTCAATCGTCCACTTTCAAAGTAAAAGGGCCTGTCAAATGAAGTGAGATTTGCGGGAGTCGTCTTCGAGTTATCGAAGATACCGTTTGTGGTATCTCGAGTGGTGGAAAATATAATCCTGGGTCACTCCATTAGCTACAATCTTCGTTAGTGACGTAAACTATGTATAAAGTTTCTGTGAATGATTCTTCATAGTCAGGATCTGGATTAGGAGAGGACCGTGAACAAGTTCACATGCACTTAGGCCTCAAAAATGCGGACCCATTGTGCTACCTCCATAGCAAACGTCGCTCTGGTTTTCTCATAAAAGCTCACCCACCCTTTCTGTGAACTTGAGGATACTTGCGAATCTCAGCCATGTCAGACCAGAATTCCCCCATCATAGGTCCTCTAATTTGTGCGAGTGCAGGGCAGTTGTACGGAAGATGTTCAGCCCTCTCGTCCTCTAGTTGGCACCTTCGACAGATTGCTTTATTAACTAGCCCCATTTGGGCTGGAGAGAGTTTACCACTTGCCCCAAGAAAAGGCGTCTTATGGATAACTTCTTTCAGGATATTGTGGTGTCACGCTCCTGTGCCTTTATCATTCTATAAACAATTTATCTGCAACCTTAATTCCGCTCTCAATACCGTCTTCTTCACGTAGATCTCTAGTGGAGCGACGTCCAGAGCGACATCTGGGCTGCAGTGGTTGTGGAACACATCGCACCCGTGATACTTAGACAAGCCAGTTTCTGGATGTGTGAGATTTGCCGTGATAGCTTGCTACCAGACTACAGCTCCGTAGCAAAGCATGGGTCCGATTACAGCAATATATAGCCATAGGACAGCCTTTGGTGATGGTCCCCAAAGTTTGCCCATTGCGCGACGATACTGCAAAAAAGCCACACATGCTTTTTCCATTTTTGTGTGATATGTTTTGCCCAGTTCAGTTTCTTATCAAATACGCTTCCCAATTATCTGACTACTTCCGAGAAAGTTAGGGGGTTTGGAAAATCGTTGGAATCTTAGTTATCACGATTTTCCTTTTCTTTGTGAACAGAATCAACTCCGTCTTGACCGGATTAACGGTCAAGCAGAGCCCCTTGCACCATTGTTAGGTAAGTTGACGTGCTGTTTGTATTAAATTGCATAGTTATAAAATACATTGTCCTAGTGTAGCATCTACCCCACCTTCGCGTATGATATTGTTAAACCATATTTTTGTCTAACAATTGGTATGTCTATAATTTGTGTGTATATTTCATATGCCCTTATTATTTTATAAACACTACCGTACTAACTGTTAGGTCTATAAATTTAATTTGGGTGTAGACTGTATATTTTGGCGATGAAAATAAGTAAATGACAGTTATTTGTTTAAAGCGTAACAATATTTGAATAAAATCTACGTTTGCTATGTGTGTGCCGGAGTTACATGAGTGTGCTTGTGATTGAGAGCTCTCGGAATTTGACCAAGTAATATTGAAAGCTTGTACAAGTGTGGCTAGCCACAGGGATTTATATGAAATGCAAACCACGATCCTAGGGGTCCTAAAGCTCCTGTGTTACATGTTTAGTGCTAAGCAGTTCGCGCGGTTGTCAGAGTGACATGAATGGATGGTATCCCCTGCCCCACTACTCTTTTGGGGTGCAGCACTGCAACTGATTTTAGGTGTTCAGATGTGTACGCAAGTAATTATCTAATGTAGAATGATATGGAAGTTAATAATCATCAGAGCGGGCCAATCAAAGGGTTAACCATTAGATCCATGTATTATCAACATACAGCCCATTAAACCAAGGGAAGGGCCCCCCTATGAGTTACACATGGCAGCAACAGACTGATGAGTTATTTTCTTTATTTCATGTTTCCATATGTGGCATCGCATATTTCCAACCCTTGTGTGTCATTGGTCATGCACGACCCAAGTCCAACGCTTCATCCCTATGACGTATACAAGTAATACGTGAAATTTGATTTCTGCGAAACAAGTTTGTTTGTTAGTTGAATACAAACTTTCAACGAAAAATACTCCTACTATGTTCACTTCGTTATTTTAACCACTTACTTGATCTCAGTATTTCATTATATTCGGCACTGAATGAATGTAATCGATTAAAATTCTTGTAAATATAATCGTAACTTTCTTTTTTGTTTTTTGGGTTGTGACCACTGTAAAAATTCCTGTAAAACTAGTCGAAAGTAAACTCTTTTGCATATTGGCCGATAAAGTCACATCTGAGGCAGGGTTGGATCGAGTGATTTTCACGCCGCGCATCCTATTACTTCTTTATTCTAAATTCCAGCAATTTTTGAACACTTAACAAAATGAAGCTCCCCTCCTCTTCTGAGATACGCTGCTGCTTACATTGTATATTTTTGTTTTCATCCTTGGAAAACCACAGATATGGCATAATTTTCATAAAAATGCTGCTACAAATTACTCTTAAAATTAACAGTTAATAATAACTGCCCACTAATTACAGAGGCCATGAATATTTACTAATATTTGTTACTGTCTGGTATGTATACGGGTAGTGTTCCACGAATTTATGACATTTTTCAGCTATCTAATTAAAGAAATTGTGGTTCGGTCGACGATTAAGATGGTTCATATTTAATATAGTCAGGACTAAAAGATATTTTCACGGGTAGGTAACATTCATGTTTAAATTATGTTCTGGGAATTTTTATCATATTTGTGATATAAATTTAACTTTTAGTAAGCAAGCTTTGCAAGCCTGGGAGAGTAACAGTGAACATCAAAAACTTTTACAGTGTCTTAGCACTAGAACGAATACTACTAAGCTCTCTAGCAAATCCGGAATTTCAGCACAATTTGTTGTATAAAGCGAACTGCATTTTGAGTATCTGCTGAAGTATTAAATATGCATTGCGCAATATGTTTTATAATACGCTTAGGTGATGTGTGCCATATTTACAGTGTTTGTGTCGTGCTCAGGTAAGCTGCATTTACATTTTAGATGTTTTAACATGAATAACTTATTTGCATTGTGTTCATTTCCGCGTTTGATTTATATATAATCTGTTTTATTTATAGTTTTACGCTGTCCCGTAGTCAGTCTATCATGGATATTGCACCGAACAAACTATTTTTTAAATTAGAATTCAAATCCCTGCCGTTTGAACAAATTCTTCTCTTCTTCGACTGCTTTATCTCATACGAGACGTAGCAATCTTCTCTCCTATGCCTGTGTTGTGTGTTTAAAGTGGCACAGATATACAGGATCTACGGCTTAACGTGGGCTCTGAACCACGGGAAATGTAAATACTCCTATACTTAAACATATTGGTTTTTAAAACTCTTTTCGAAGTTTCGAGCAATAAAAACACTAAACTAATAAATAAATTATATTTAAGCGTTTGTAACAAATTGTTAAAGTATGTGGATTTTCTCTTACACACTCTAAAGGTTGATGTTTTCCATTCACGTTGTATATTCATTTTTTAATTTTCGTGCATCTTTAAAGGAATCCATTTCTATTAGTTCGGTTTCTAAGATTCTAAGAATACCATTTATATGTTCTTATTCAGTTAGTGCTCACGATACATTCACAAAGCTAGGACACTCTTTTTGGAAGCTTGTGTATATGTTACTAACGTGTTATACAACGGTTCTTGGTTGGAAAATGTTTTCAGAAAAATGCAACAGTTTTTTGTTGAATTCAGGTTGTTTCATATAAGAAAAACACAAAAACTCCTTGTAAGGAAGATATTATTTTGATAAACGATTATTTTATTAGCTCAATTCTACTATTTATACACCTACAATTTCTTGAGTAAAAACTGACATACATTTACAGAGCTTTTAATTCTGCCTCAAAAAATGTACGGTTTGGTGTGTGTAAAATATATAATGATGTTGTCACGAGCCTGTGTAAAAACAGTCTGCGCATTTCAAAGTTTCCATAAATACATTAAATTAACTTCATGTGCAGCCAAAAAAAGTGTCTTACTGCAGCAATTCTTTAGATAAAGACGAATTCAAGTTAATTAGTTTGTTTCTATAAGAAAAGTGGGCCACCGTTTTTCTCTCTTCTATTGTTTAATTAAAGTCATGTTAAAAATGAGAGCACTATTACGTTACAACCTTCCTTCACTTAAAATATTTCCCTGGTATACATGTTTCAAATACGAAAGTATTATTGCTAGAATCCGAACTACTATTCAGTATTATTGACACTAACGCTATACTGAGGAGTTGACATTTTTGAAATTTCTAAAAACATTTATTATTTTGGTGTACAATATCTGTTCAGTTCTCGTAATAGTAGTGGATTCTAGCATGCATTAAAATAGCTGCAATAATTTACTTTAATTGAAAAACGCCAACGACTACAGGGTGTGTCAAAAATTGCGTTTTACAAGTAGTTATTATAGGTTACACTTGACTCAAGAATACGAAGATTCTGATTGCTACGCACGTTTAGGGAACTCGAGTCTTTGACGTTATACTTTCACTATATAAAGAAGTAGGTTTGAGAACGTAATCCTTGGATTGGCTCAACAAAAAGGAATACAATTTGAATACTACGAAAAATATTTATAACGGTTCTCAATGTGAACGTCATCTCCACCTCTAAATTTCTATGAATTCGGCGGTTTTATGTTCCTCAAATGGTTTCTACGTCTTGAAATCGTTTCTTCTTTTCACTTTAGGAGATAGACAAATTCTGCAGGTGCCAAGTCAGGTAAACACGGTAATTGAGTTCAACAACGTGGTGTTTCGTGGAAAAAGACTTAACAATAAGTGCAAAATGGGCAGATGCATTGTCAACTACTCTCTCAAAATTGCGGTCGCACTAGAGAAGTGTGCTGCAATAATCTCTTAATTACTTCAACATAGAATGCGCTATTTACTGCTTATCTAACCATTTATGTATCACAACCTTAATAATCGAAAATGGTAATCAGCATAGTTTTGATTATGAATTTTTATAAAAGAAGGTTTTCGTGTCTGGTTGATGATTTATCCACTGCATGGTTTAGAAATTCGTGCCATAATGGTACTGAAACACCCTCACTCACCACTTGTAATAAAGCAGTTTAAAAAAATTGAATTTTTTATTTGTAATATGAACGATGCAATTCTTCTCTGTTTCTGCTCATTGGTAAGGCTGTGATGAATGAATTTGGCTCTTTTTTGCCTTTTTCAAGATAACTTGATCATTTACTATCATTCGAAGGGTCATTTCGGCTATCTTTTGACACAATTTCACGAAGTTTTGGGACCTACATTTCAAGAGACCCGTGCAAGCCCGGTTCTAAAGCCGCCCTAACCTCACGTTATTCTTTGAAACTTTTCAATCATTCAAACACAGTACTACGATTTAAGGTGTTATCACCATACACAGTTTTAAACATTGTATAAGTTTCTGCTGGAATCTCTTAAGTATAATTTAATATTCACTTTTCGTTCCACGTTGACTTACATGTACGATGTACTCACTCATGCGCAGAGAGTAATAGCCGTTCGATCTTCGTTTGACCACCCTCTTGTGATAAAACTATGAACTATTATAAGCTGCTTTATTTTTATTTTAATTTCACATAACTCTTGTGCCTCATCAATCCGGGATAAAATTGCCAAACTTCGTTGTATTAATCCTATGTGAACCTATCAACACATCTGGTACAGCTATGAGAAAGACATTGACTTGACCCATTTTATATATTCAGAATACCACGAATTGTTGGTGTTCATCTACACTAATACTATAAATCTGGGACAAAATGTTGAATGTTTTTCACTCTTCAACAGTGTCTCCAAAATCCATTTCCTTGCCTGTTTATCTTCATAGAAAGCTTGTAATGTAAATGTAAAACGCTGGCTTTAAAATATTTCAGAAAGCCTATTTGGTGCTCTTTTATATAGTATACGCTTAACGCTCTACATTCTGCTTTTCATTAAAAGCAGGTGTTATTTTCTTGTGAGCC
Source organism: Limonius californicus (assembly GCA_014611495.1). Taxonomy (NCBI): domain Eukaryota; kingdom Metazoa; phylum Arthropoda; class Insecta; order Coleoptera; family Elateridae; genus Limonius; species Limonius californicus. Next base: position 20,741 of record JABXWE010025987.1, read on the forward strand.
AGTCTGTTTTCGTTCGCAATAAAAGCACATAGAAAGAGCAACTAATTAAATATTAATGATAGATTTAAGGAATTAACTCAGTATAGTAAAATAACAATGTACAAATTATTAAAATTTGTACGTCAAATCTTATACTGAAAGCACTAAATATGTTGGTTGTTGTCAGAGTTTAAATCTGATTATCCCAAAAATATCAAACCATAAATACATCGACATATTTACAAATTGATTTTACTTTCCATTATTTTTAACAAGCATTTTAATGAATTTTCTAGTAAAGACTAAATTTAACGCCGTGCTAATTATGAAAGTTGAGCACTACTATGAGTTGCTACTGTTTTAATAAACAGTATCTATTATAAATAAAGGTTAGAAGTTTATAAAATATTACCATGCACAAAAGCGCGTTTCGGGTTTTAACTTCTTTGTAAATAAGCTGTTCTCTACACGTTTGTTTGTGCAAGGAACTCATGTCTTGAGTCCTACTTTTTACCAAATACTCAACGCTGAACGTTATCATAATTTTCTAACGAATATTCTATACGATATCCTAGAAGATGTTCATGTAGCTACACGTAGACGAATGTGGTTTACGAATGACGGTGCTCCCCCACACTATGGATTACAAGTTCGTAATTGGCATCACTTAAATTATTCAGGAAGATGGATACGATGAAGGAACAACTCGCCACTTCATTGGCCTGCCCATTCTCCAGACCTTAATCCTCTCGATTTCTCGATCTGGAGATTATAGAAAAATGAAGTTTATGTCACGCGAGTGAAGTTGTTGTCCAACTGAGACAACGGATTGAAGACGCCGGCTGCCTGGTGTATTAAATATAATAAATTATAATTTAGTACAACTGCTTAATACTTGTATTGCCAATGACGAGCTTTAAGATTAACGTAAGTTTTTATTAATTAACTAGGTTAATTATGTATCCCTTTGCAATAAACAGTTCTTCACATATTATTTACTTATTCTGTTTGCTTTATTCCTTATTTCTGTGATAAAAAAAGTTGCTTAAAACTAAAACCTTAGAAGAGAAATATCTGTATAACGGTAACTCCTATCAAAAAGACACAATATGACATTTTTTCTATATTTTTTGTATTTTTACATTAGAATTTTAATTTGACATTTAAAAACTCGTACGTTAAAAAAATTGGAGGGTAAAGTCACGCCCAACCCGTTAAACTACGCCAAGGGAAAGGCATTTCTGACACTTAGCTATGTTAAAAGTGTGGGTTTATCAAAAGAGTAAATTCTAAAAAATGAAACTTACATTATTATACATACTAAACATTATTCTTGTGCGTTTTGGAAATATTTAGAAAACGCCTTCTTGAGGGTGCCTCCTTTGGGGCTTGTAACTTCTTCGAAGCTGTTTAGACCACAAGTTTATTGAGAAAACCTTAATTATTTATTTATTTTCTTCCCATAAGTATAGTTTTGGGGACTTAATTTTTAGACACCCTGTATATTGTATTGTATTTGAACGTTTAAAATCGAAATATAATTAAATGCTAAACTTTGCGATGACAGTTAAAATGTAATTAGTTTCTCCTATAATGAAATCTCTTAATGTTCAACTACGAGTGGAAATGTCATTAACTACTACGGAGAGTTGGAATTGAATTCGGTAAATAAAATTCCTACAGATTTGCATCCATTGTGCATTTCTGTATCTCTGTATGCGAAAATACTTTTGTGTTTCAATCGATATATGTACAGGGTGATTCTTAACAACAAAAACTTTAACCACCTATAGCTGAGGCACTATTATGGGGGTATGGGGAGGTATGTCGACTCACAGTTTGTTTACATCAATTCATTAAAATGTAAATAAAGTGTTTGTTTCTTGTCCGGGGTTGATAAACTTCATTCTTAGGCAAGCTAACAGTCCAATTTAATTTCCAGTCAAGAAAAATGAAGCTATGTGAGAGAAGTGGATTAAATTTGACCCATAAGTGAAAAATTTGATGTAAAATGTGTTATATTAGATGTACGTATTTAAATTGTCATTGTTCCATTGGAAACTTTGTTAAATAACTCCTTAAATATAAAATTTTCGAAAGAAATCGAATACTAGTCCATAAGCTGCAAAAGAAACTCATGTTAACGATCTGGTGTTCAAGATATTATAGGAGGGTCTTTTTCGTACCGGAACGTGTGGTGGAAATTTTTACAAAATAAATATAATAAATAACTAAACACTCACCTGTAGGAGTCTTCAAATCGGTTACGTGTACTGAGCAAGACTGAATTCTCTGGAGCTCAGGATTTTACAGCTTCAGACGCGGTGCACTCATAAAGTGAAAAAACAAATACTCACAACCCCATTTCAACACACACCAGTAAACCATGGAACACACAAGCAAAAATACATTACTACACTAGCATTGCAATTTCTACATTTATACTTACAAGGGGTCGGGTGTCCCCGTAGAATCCCGCATCGCATCTAGTAGCTCACCTTTGGCACCATGACAGACCGTCTTTAGTAGTTCTCGTTCAGGATGGGGTGTCCTTGACAGGACCGTCCTGTAGTAGATCTTGCCTGATGTACCTAACCTGTAACGGGTACCGGGTAACCGAATGTTACCCGGAATGGGTTCCCCCATGTCATTGTGATCACCAAACCACCTCCGCCGGCCGCCGTACGTGCCTCACAAGGAAAAGAGTGAGAGACAGCCTCTCTACAGACCACTCTGAAAGTGCAATGCAGAGATCACTGGCTGGTCAACCAGATCGAGGTCAAGTCGAGTGATTATGCCCAATCACCGACCCGCCCAAGAATTAAACAGCTTAAAACGGAACCCTACACAACTCGCAGGCGCCTTGGAGAACTCACTAGCCTCCCAAGCATAGAACCAGAGGCCTCAATCATAAGAACACACAATAATTACAATTACTACCAGTACTACATAAGCAAAAGGAATATCTACAGCTTCAGTCAACAACTACTCATCTCCCTCAATCCCACTACCTTACAGGTAGCCAATACATAAGTATATATCACTTCAGTGCATTTATCGATTAAGGAACGAACACACATATACTATTAATTCACTTATACCGAACGCGCGAACTCTGAACCCGTCTGAGACGCCACCTCTTCGGCCGCTTCGGACCCACTCCCCTAATTTTCCAAGATCTTACCTGAAAGCACCACTCTGCGATGAGTCTCCGGCCTTGGAAAGCAAACATAATTAATTAAACAAGGGGGATAGTAACCACAATATTTAGAAAACAGCTTTATTGACAATTATACAAGCATACAATAAATGTGAAAGAATCTGTCCAAAAATATTATTCCTACAATAAGTCCTACTTTATAAGTTTCTAATCAAATTTTTCACTTTTCACACTCATTTGTATATTTGGCTACTGCAATCATTTGAAGTTGACTACTTTTTGGCAATTAACTTCCTCTGTCGGGTGACAGGTTGAAAATAGCCTGATATAGTTTTATATCAATTTGATCAGCATTGAAGTGGCTTTTCAAAAATGCCATACTATACTGGCTGTTCCATTTAAAAAAACATATATTTAGTGCAGCACTGTATGTGAACACTTTATATAAATAAAAAGTAATAATTAAACTATACACAAGGGATGCCACTATTGTCTAGCAAAAACAGAATCTTAATAGTGAGTGAGGACCTATCTTATGTACACACGCCAATGTGACAAGCTATATATTTAAAATATATACTAGTTGATACGCAATAATATACAGTCTTCATTCAAACAGGTTATTGATATGATATTTTTTTTCATTAGAGATTTTATACTTCAAAGAAGCCAAAAGCAGCTGTCAGCCCGTATTTGTTTGTTTGAGTTTTAAAGACCCTAAGATGTTTGTTACACCGCATTTACTTCGACGTTTTAGAAAATGCGGTCAATAACCGTTACAATCAGTATTGCTAATAATTACGGCAGGTATCATAATTAATGCGGAAATCTAATCTAATCTTTTTGAATACGTATGTGTTAATCACCTAAATATTTATTATGTTGGAATAAAATACGCTAGCTGATGTCACAGTGGTCGACTGTGGTTATGATCACCTCTTACTTGTAACGTATCAACGAACAAAACTGTTTAGTGCATAATTCAACATTCTTTTTGGCATCTGTCCGATGCATCCAAATACACACAAATGTGTGTCTTTATGCGACTGGCGCGTTTCAGTCTAGTTTGTATAGGTTCAGGATTAGGAAAATTAAGAAGTTGAGACAAGCGGAAGAAATATGAAATCAATGTATTTCGGTTGAACGGAAAGACTTTGTTGTTTACAGTTTGTGTTGTGCAAGGATTGGTAATTTAACATCGGGATTGACGCTCTAACACTGAAGGCATGTAAAATTAAACAAAAAGGATTGCAGCATGTAATAATGCATCGTTTTATGAATATAGTGCTAACGCGTTAGTTTTGATTCTATCAGTCGTCATGAGGCAACGAGTAAATATTAAATTGTCTTGTTAAATATAGAAAATTTCAACAGAAACTTGTGAAATGTTGGAAACTGTATACGGTGATAACACATTAAGTCGCACCAAAGTGTTCAAATGGTATAAGCGTTTCGAAGATGGACGTGAAGATATTCAAAATGACATTAAATGGTATATATATATTAATAATAATAAAAGGCAATTTCAACAGGTATTTATTTATTTTTGCTTTATACGTATTTCGACATACAATATGTCATTATCAAAAGCATTTAA